>MU227659.1:2682017-2727445 GCA_018584345.1 Thuja plicata
CGAACTAGAATCACCATTGTTCACCAAATCATTTGAATTTGAAGTAGCTAAGACCAGTCACTCTTTGTTCCTATTTTCCGAAGAGAAATTTGAATCTTCAAAGTGAATCACACTCACATGGCTTCCATATTTGTGGGATTCGACAGATTGAACGATATTACCTTTGAGTGGCATAAAATATCAGATACCTCACTGAAATTCTTTGACATGCAGAGTTTCCATAACAGACTGAGAGCAGAGAAAATCCATCCTATCACTAAGAAGCTGAAGGAGAGTGGGTTAGTTGAAGCCGACGGTTTTCCTGTATCCGTTCAGGCCCTTGAGTTGGTCCGGGAATGTATAGCCCGATACAACCCGGACACCAAGAAAATTCTCCTGCCAAACAACACGGTGCTCCTCTCCATTGATAGATAATTTGTCTAGAATTCTCTCCGCATCCCAGAGCAGGCGGAATACTCTGAGATGACTTATAGCTGGGCGGTTTCTGAATATTTAGCAAAGAGACCAGTCTGGAAAAGGGAGATTATGAAGTCATGGTTTAAAGAACCCAAGATCGCCAAGGGCAAGTTGCCCAAAACATTATTTGGCACAAATCTAAAGCCCGAGATAGTGGACATCCTGGTATTACTCCACAAGATTAGAGGTGAGAGTGAAGCTTTTAATTTCATTGAACAATATTTCTTCCTGGTTCAGATAATCTGTTCTGACCATCATTTCATTGATTGGGTGTTGATGGTAAGTGAGAATCTCTTAGACGCCCTCAATAGGGCCAAATTTTAGAATGAATTTTACATGTCTTCTGTCCTGATATATATTTTAGCCACGATTCAAATCTGGCCTGGGCTTCCTAGATTAGAAGAATTCCCAGATGATGTGAAAAGCTATGAGTTTTTCCCTTCTTTGCAACTACAAAATAGCTATGCTGATTATCTCACTGTTAATGATGCCTTTACAATGAGACTATGCAGAAAGCTACAGGGTTGTCCAGAGAGGAGATTTTCTCTTGAAGCCATGGCTTTTATAAGCCAATTTGGATGTTATTTTATTCAGTTCAGAGATTTCTCATATCTTCATCTTGCAGGTTTCGACGACTTTCCTTTGAAGCTGCCCGGATACCCTACATACATGATCGTGTTGATTGAAGTAATGAGGCAAGCACTCCAGGTGAACCTAATCTTCTTAGAGGAAAAGAAGAAAGGCTACGAGTTCCCGATGGCCATCAGAGCTTATAGTTGTGCGTCCTGATCAGAGGCAAAGAATGTCCTCAAAACATTCTTGAAGAAGTTCTCTCTGGCAACATATGCCATTCTAAGACCGCAGTATGATCCTGTTGATTACGCCAGAGATGTCTTGCAAATGAGCCAGGCTATTCATCATGTACCTAATATTGAAGACTATTGGGCCAATTGCAAAGATGACTTGGAGAGCAGGGAAAGATTCTACGCCCGGTTAACCATTGAACATATCAAAAAGTTCAATGTTAACATTGCAGTAGAAGGGCTAGAAGATGATGGTAATCATCTGTACGATGACACCTACTTGGAGAAAATAAATTCCACCCCTATCAGTTCAGAGCCTATGCTGGACCAGGCGGTAAGTGACTTGCAGGCCCTAATGGTGGGTATTTTCAAAAGAATAGCTCAGTGGATTGCAGGCCGAAAGAAAAGGTCAGAGAGAAAACCTCCTATTCAACGAACTCCTACGAAAGTAACTATAGGTGTTGCAACCTCTTCCTCCACAACAATCTTTCTAGTTGCACATGGATTAATTCAACCATCGGGGGGAGGAGATGAACCTCCTGAAAAGACCTCTCTCTTAGAGAAGACTTGTGGAGAAGGTCCCCTTCCAGATGTCAGAGTCACAGAAGAGGCTGACCCGAAAAATCAAGTCAAGTCCACAGATGAGATTCCTAAAGCTACAGAGCCTGAGCAGACAATTATTGCCACTGCTATAGATGTTTCGGCCAGACTTTGACTCAAGAAACTCCAAAGAGGATGTCCCCTGTTATAGTTGAAGTTGGGGAGGATAGCCCTAGTACTTCTATAGAATCTGATAAGAGAATTGGGGAGAAACAAGAGGTTACTCAGGTTGTGAAATTGATCTCCTCCTCACCTACTTCAGTGAACCCATTCGCCTCTCATCCCAAAGCCACTCCTCCACTTATTAGGAAACTATTCATCGAAGAATTGGTCTCTGCCAACAAGGTCCCTAGCGTAGAATCATGGATAGAAAATATGCTAGAGCGCAAGAGGAAGAGGGTAGAAGAAGCAGTTCCCAGCAAGGACACCCTATCACGGGCTTTCCAGCCCAAGGCTACTACAAGTAAACCGAAGAGTGCAAAGACTATGTCTACTTTGGGTCGTGATCCTGAAATAGGGCACTTCACCATGGAAGTAGCCAAGCCTACCAAAGAAGGCAGGCTCAAAGATCTAGCGGCTTCTGATTTTCAGTTGCAATCATTCAATATGGGCTTAGCTCGGCATGACACAAAAGTGGATTGGTGGAAGTCCACCAATGTAGCAATAGAAGAGGAGCTGGAAGATCTCAAGACTTCCAAAATTCAGCTTAAAGCGGAAGTGGCTCAACTGACTGAGTTCATTAGACAGCTCTTAACTCCTATTGCGAGCGCTCCCAGTACTCAAACTTCCTTTGATCCTAGTATTGTTGAGAACCAGACCATCCTGGCTAAGTTGCAAGAGGATCAACATTACGGACAGATTGGTAAGAGGTGGATCGAGAGGCTCGAGTTGGAAGGTCTAGTGATCATTGAGCAGTTAGGTAATATTGTTCTAAGGCTAGAAATGGAGAAAAACAACATTGGGAAGAACCTACAGACTCTCACTACAGAAAGAGTGAGATGTTAAGAATGCATAGTTATGTTGCATGTGGCGGTAAAAATGAAGACTAAGGAAGCCCTAAAAGCTAAGATCCTATAGAAGGGTGATGAGCCCTTGATCAAATGGCTCCAAAGTCTAGAATTCAAAATCGAGATGATTATTCAGGTCGAGACAGGGCTACAACAAACAGATGTTAAGGTGCAGGAGGAGTAGAGTAAAAATTATAAACTCCTGCTAGGACTTCATGTGGATTCATAGACTAGTGGTGAAGGAAAAGCAATAGTTGGAGTAGCCAACATGCAGAAGTCATTCACAGACTACTTGCATAATTTGGCAGAGCTATCTTCGACTCAGTTAGACAAGGTGCTAGAACTCCAGCAATTGAGTGGATGCATCTTTAAGGCTATGGAAGAACTAAAAGACCGGTCAGAAGTAATCAAGACTCTAGCCAAAGAGCATTCCAGATGGCTCGTCCATTACACCAATGTCCACGTCAACAGACACGAAGAGCTCATCCAGGTCATCACTGCTGTGATTGCCTATAGGGCTAAATTAGCTAAGGAGAAGGAAGCCAAATCATAAATGTATTCTCCTCTTGTGCTACTTTTGTCAAAGTTTTGTAACGGATAGACCTTTGGCTATCATTTCTGGTTGGGAAGTTGAACCGTTTCGGTTACTCTTTTTTGTAACGGTTCAATTTGGAACTCTATATGTATGAATCCAAAAATCAATACAAAGGTTGGCTAAATTTTGGTGTGAAGAATATATCATCGTTGCTGAGTCAATTGTGTATGTCTGAATGCCATTTCTTTAACTGTTCCATTGCATCTCATTTATCTTTCTGTTGAATTCGAACGTCCGATTTGAATTGGACTCGTAATCTATATTTGAACCAAAGTTTTGTATTATGATTTGATATGATTAATTTAGGGGAAAAGCAGTTGCTTCTCTAAGTTTTGAGAATGTTCTTATAATATGGATTGACTCATATCATCGCATTGTTAGCTTTCAGTCCTGCATTTGCATTTTAGTATTAGCCTCTGCATCACCAGTTTTGGGGAGTTAATCTGATCGATAGAGTCTCAGAATTGGTTAGATTTAGAGTTGTAATTACTTCGCCTGAGCTATTTTCTGTCTAGATTTAGCTTGGTTTACCTCTCCTGCTCTCGGGTTAAGAGCATACCCCTGTTAGGTTAGGAAAGACTAAAATTCATTGAACATTATTCACAAAAGGGAGCTGTACCTTCCAATTCAGAGGGAAAATAGGTTCTCAAGTAACTATTTCCCAACTATTGTATTCAATTGTTCTGACACAATTCTGGGTATTTTAGAGTTACATTCAAAAGAACAATCTGTTTACCAACACACCATAACTCAAAAAGTATTTTAGATATCACCTCAATATGATATCAGAGATGTGGTCTGACCAAGAATATTGAGTCTCATGGTATTCACCATAACTCAAAAATTTCCATAGGTAATGTATCCTTAATGTAAGGTATCATCTATTATGATCTATTTCAGCTTTCACACGATGTCTATCAAAATAGAAGGTCAATAGTCTATTTAAGGAAATGAATCCACCATGCAGGAAATCATTTATTGTGATTGGTTTCAGCCTCCATGTTCACGCCTCCATGTTCCTCCACATGGAAAATCACATTCTCTGGGTCATCGTAGTCTATATCATGTTCCCTAGGGTGCCTCACCTATATAATAATGATCAATATAAAAAAACAATTATTATGATCTCATTATGAAGTAATTTTTAATGTATATAAATTACCGAAATGATATAAATTTTTTCAAATGCAATAAATATAAACACATATAATGAACAACTTACCAATGGACAATAATTATGCCCCCTTTTCACTGCGAACATGCTCCCTAAAATGCTTCTCAGTTGTTTTGATTAAAATTCTTCTCGTCTTTAAGCCCTTGCAATTTTTGTAGGGACAATAATATTTTCCATCGCCTTTTCTTTTCAAGTTAGACCACAATATAGTAATTGTCTCCCTATTTTGTTCTAGATCAATATTGTCTAACATGATTTTTATTCAAAGGTAACAAAATTAGACTATAAAAAATAATTCGCTCTATAACCATCACAAACCTGACAAAATGCTTCTGTAGTCGCAAAAATACAGTCGTAATTTATATTTTATACTTGAGTAATCCTAACAATTTTTTTTACTTTTCAAAATTCCTCTTTTTCATCAGAATTTTGACGACATTTGGTCCTACTCTTTGACGAAAGTCATATACATTAGAATTGAAACAAACATCAAGAAAGTTTGAAAAAAGAAGAAGAAAATGACACAGTTAACCTCTTAATTTTCGATGAAAAAAAGAAAACATGGAGGTTAGTCAAAAATGTTCGTTGGAAAATGCACACAAATGAGTTAGTGTGTTGAAGAACCTCCTCTAGGACACAAGAAAAGTGCAGACACTTGTCAAATGATAATTGTCATAGTGTTGAATGAAGAACATCCTTTGAAATCATGATGATGATCAAGATCAATCTATATGAGTGCCCCCAACAACATTACTCAAACAATGAGTAGATGGAAAACAAAGACAAAACATTTGTCAGCCAAAGATACATAAGACAACAATCTACACGAGTTACCCCAACAATGCTACTCAAAGAATGAGAAGATGAAAAATAATGACAAAACATCTATCAGACAAAGATACAGAACACAATAATCTACATGAGTGCCCCAAACAATACTACTCAAACAATGAGTAGATGTAAATTAAAGGAAAAACATCTGTTAGTTGAAGATGTAGATGATACATGAATCTGTATGAGTGACCCAAATGAAACTACTCAACCATGCAAGAATAAAGTGCTAGTGAAAAATACAAGTGCCAATAGTCTAAAGAACTATTCAACTACAAAATTAAGGATGCATTAGCACAAACAATAGAAACCCCCCAAATGTTGAAAAAGGCGAGGCTTGACATGTCCAATGAAACTCCGTGTCACTAAGAAGAAGATGAAGGAAAGGCCCATGCAGAAAGAGAATGACCTTTGTCTGTCTGTGATGAAGAAGATTGAGGAGCTGAAATATGATGTTGCTTCACCACCCCCTCTAAAGCCTCTAATTACTTTCGACACCTGACAATTGGATGACCTTCATTGCCACAAAAATACAAGGATTACCTAGTTTCTTCTTAGTCTTGGAGGAAGACTCACTAGACTAAGAATAAGGATAAAGAGATAGAGTGGAATTCACCATACTAAATATTTGCAAGAGAAACCCCCTACCACAAGATATACAAATCCTCCCACAACTGGATAGTCAGAAAATATCAAAATAAATAATTTTGAGAATAATGTATACCTGATAAAAAATTTGCAAAAGGAGACTTAATATCTATGTAGAGGATTCTGAGAGCTTTCCAACGATGTGCGGAAGTCAGAAAATGGAGTCTATTTGCTCAAGTTATAGCCTCGAAAGTGTAAGGAATAACCATGAATTTAGAAGCTTGGTACACAAAAATGGTACACAATCTGATCAAAATACCACCAGATTCATATTTCCTTCGGAATCATCTTTTTGATGATATCTTGTTTTCCCAATTTCAATGTCGTATGACGAAGTTATGACAAAAACATTGAAGATTGGTTTTTGAAGGAAAAATAGATAAAAATAGAAGAACGACTATATTTAGTGAGGTGTAGACCCACCAAAAAAACTAGGACATGCTGCTAATGTCAGGATTGCAATAGGAAGGTAATTTTTTTTTGCAGAAAACAAGGAGTATGCCCACTTTTCTTTGAATTTCATTTTTCCTTGCTTTTGTAAACAATTTGTCCCTCAAACTTCTGAATATTTTAAGAATAAAATATTTAAGAAAAAGCATGCGTGAATTTTTTTTAACCTACATGATTTTTTTCCCATGTTCTCTATGCATTTGCAGTGATGATTTCAGTGCCTCATTATGCGTACTAATATTGTTGTGCATGTTAACCCTGAGGAAAATAACCCCAAATTTGATGACCTCTAATTTTGACAAATTTTATATTGATTTATAGGTTTTTGGCATTTTGAGCTCAATGATGAGGTACATTTTGTGCCAAAATGCCTAGACTTTCCGTTTACCCCCAAATATTGCCTCGGTTTTTGTGCCCTCAACCAAAAGAAACCCAAAAAATCAACTTCTCAAATTTTGGCAAAACAAAAATGAATTTTAGGCTTTTGGCAATGTTAAAAACACAACCGTGAGGTCTGTGAAGCTCCAAAAAATAGTAAAAAAATACCGAAATCCAAATTCACACAAAAAAGGAAAACTTGGAGACCCTACAATGCTATTGAGAAAAGAAACCCTCAAATTTTGAGAAGGCATTTGTTGAATCCATGCCCTAATACCATGTTGAAATTTGCAACACAAGCACCTAGGATCAAATAGAAAACAAAAACACTTCCACAAGAAAGGGTAGCAAGAAAATACAATCTATATTCCTCAAAAGTAAAAATATTATAAGTTACACGATCACATTATCATAGGATTAATTACAATGAAGAGATCAATTTATTTTAATATAGAAAGTAATAGATCTAAAAATAGAAAAGCTAACTCAAACTAAAATTAGCAAAGTAAAGCTAAGATATGCAAACTAGAAGTGCATGATATGTGCAATGTGCAAATTAGAGCCTAACTAAAATTAGACTAAGCTAACTCACTAAGTGAACTTAATCTAGATCATGAATGTGCAAACATGTGCTTGAATTATGCATAATAATATGCATGCGAATATTCTCTAGTGTGTGCCTAATTAATTAAAGGAACACATGCAAGTGTTCCTAAAGCAATTAATATGCATGTTGTAAGAGATCTTGTCTATATAAATATAAAATTAAATATTATCTCATCCATACTTCAACAATATTTATTTTGTAAGATGGTATTTTTGCCTCCCTTGGACACATAGATTTTCAAGTCAACAAGATGAATCACATCAAGCATGAGTAAACACAAGACACCATTGAAAGTATTGAGTATATCATTGAGCAAGATGCCATAATTATGAACAAGGATAAATCAAAGACATTCTCTAAACTTTGCTCAACAACCTTCATTGATTTGGCTTTCTTGTAGAAGAATAAATAGACACTTATCAAGAATCACAATTATCTAAAGATGGATAAGCATCGTACTTCAAGGGTAACCAATATCCTATTGCAAATATTTAAATCTATTGAATCATTGGCTATAATGGAAAAGGTTGGGCTTTCATGAAAAATGCATTTTGAAACTAGTATCAATGTATGCTCATGATTATCAAGGTCTTTATTATGCACCTACAAGATTGTAATCTAATGATGATACCTTAATGATAATTGAGACAACTTCAACCCATATAAACATGAATATCTAGAGGCATTTATATATTAAGTATTAATACTATCACCACAAATCCTTTGCATAATCCCTTCATCCATACTATTAACCTTCATCCCCACATCCTTAACACATTATTTAGAGAAAAATATCGATGTGAATCGATGAATCAAATCAAGCACCAAATTAAAATCAATTACCAATCTAAATCAAACAATAAATCTATCATATCCCAAATTTTATTCTCTAGAAGTTCCAATCACTTAATGGTAATTATGGGTGGTAATTTAATTATGCCTTATTTAAATGTTAATATAGATGCAATAATGATGTATTATATGCAATCTTATTTTGATTATGATTCGTGGATTAAGCCACTGATGATAAATAAAGTGCAAGTGTGTGCAAGTATTATTGATGGCGAAAACATAATTAATGTAGACGTGTCTTGCTTCTTGGTTGTAAGTGGTATAAGGGGATCCTACAGAAACACACCACATGAACACATAGGCAATTGCATCGATAATTACATCTATCGATTTAAATGTTTCAACCACATTATATATACGAAAGCATGAATTAGTAACTCTTAGAGTTATCAAAATTGAATAGTTCATTTCATTTCAAATTTAAATATATAAATGATTTTCATTTACAAATGTAATCATTTGTTCACTATAAAGAGTAGTTGTATTGTTTTCGTTTGGTCAAATGATAAAGTAATATGAAAAATAAATATATAATCAAATTACATGAATATTTAACGATTATCACTATTAATACAATATTTTTTCCAAATAATAATCTATTTATATTACATTTTATTAAATATGCCAATTTTTATAGAAACTCAAATAAAATTTATAAATACTTTTTACTACATAATAATATTATTATTATTTGGACAAAACTCATCTCATACATACGTTTTTAAATTACTATTAGAAAGGTATTATTTTTGGAAAGGAAAGTTTGTTATTAAGGAAATTATGAAAGCTTTTTCATATATTAGAAACTAAATCCTTTTTATGAATATATTACCTTTAGTAGAACTAGCGTTATTATTTAAGAAAACGAAGTAGTAAAGAAAGACTACTTTTTAACAAGAGTTGTGCACAACTGGAGTCCCTGCCTTAGGTGGGCGAGTAGAAGGGAACTGCCATTTTCCTTAGTGTTGCACAGAATAATGATCGAGATCAGGACAAATTTAGCATGTGTCAGCAGAAGATGTAGGAAAACACATTGTCGTAACGGTGCCATAACATATTAGAGTCTACAGTGAATGTGCATTTACAGTTATGCACAAGAAGGCCGCAGTTAAGGAAATCGGTACATGACAAAGGAAATCGGTACATGACAGACATTTAGGTCTTTTTGCTTCTGTAATAGTCGAAGAATTACAGCATTGGAACCCGAGTGTCAAATCTATGAGTCATGGCTACAATATCAGAATATCAAACTCATGAACAAGTCTTAGGTACAATTACCAGATCACTGCACAAATATGACATAAGATCAAAATACAACATTAAATGTGTGATTGAGCATATCAACTTTTAAGGTAATTCCATCAATGACGCTTAGATCCAAAATGATGATAAAAACACTGATTGCATACAGTGAGGGTGATCTCAAAGGATAAACATCAAAATATATTCAGAAAGAATATACAATAGTTTATGGTGTCCAGATAAGGTAACAATGACTATATTTTGCCAGGGACAATATAACTTATAATGCTGAGGTATCAGAGCAGAAGATCAATGTTGTTATTAAGAAGGTCATTGAATACCATGAATTGTCATTATCCATTTATATCCATTCATGAAAGCTAAAACTTGACAAAACATAGGGTCTCCATTATTGTTATAGAAGCATGGAATGTGAGCATTATGAAGGGATATCCATTTTATGCAAATCAATAGGCATTAATCAATACATAGTTTCAGCACCACAATAGCATCAACATATTATGTTTAAAGGAACAATGAAGAGCATCATGAGACACAACATAGATACACATGACATTCACAAATGAGAAATGAGTTTATAAGAGTGCAGTGTTTGGCTATAGGTTGAAGAACATTTTATATACAATATAAAGAGCATCAAACATTTCATATATAATGTAAAGAGCATCTTCATATATGTTGGCTGAAGAGGTTGGAGAGCATTAGTTCCATGCACAAATCAATACATGCATATCATATGAATATCTTCACAAAGGGAGAAGTGAATTCATGTAGCAAGTGAATCAAAACTATTAGACATAGAAAGTGAGAGTATTCATGATTCAGATTATTTATGAAGTCAAGTTATATATTCGTAATCGAAGCTATTAGAGGAATTAGCTATGTATCACTCATTTTCTTAAGGTTGTCAATATTCTAGGTCCAAAATCTAAAATATCAGCCTGTCAAGGTTCTGGATGCAAAATGAAAGTGTCCCTACTCAAAGAAGTTATGTTTGTTCTGTCTGCCTCCAGTGAAACAAAAATAATACAACACATAGATCTATATATATCCCTCACACCCAACAAGACCCAAACCCTAATATGTTCTCTAATCAGGTCAAGAGGCCAGTAAAATCTGCAACCTCTGCTGAGAAAAAATAGGGCTTCTATCTGAGACCTTGAATATGAATACTCTGTCTATGGGGGCTCTAAATATGGAAAAATTCGTTCAGTTTGAATTTAGATCAGTACACTTGGAGGAAACTGCATATGATTGGTGGTACTCTCACTATCGTGATGTTAAGATGGCTGGTGCAGGAGCACTTATGAAGGCACCTAGGGTCACCATGGATCCAATCAGTGATAGAAGGACAAAATCATCCCTAAGGGTGAATTGGGGTGTATTAGAACCAATAATGAAAATTTGTAATAAGAAACACAATGAAATGTTGTTAAGTCCTAATTTGTCCTAGTAAAGGACTAGGACCAAGTATTGCTTTATAAGTGGACTAATAGAGTCCAATGGGTCAATTGGAATTTAGAAGTGTTTAGGGAAGTCTAATAAGTCATCTTGATCACCTATTGGTCAATGATCAAAGTTAGGAGGTCAATTTGTTTAAGGATTAAAGAGTTCATAATTTGAATTTTTAAATAGTAACAATCATCTAGAATTTGGAGGGAACTAATGTTTAGCCTCTAAATGCAATTGTAACATCTCCAAACCGATGGGAAATGGTTGGGACAATTATAAATCTTATATTTACATTTCCTCCAATGGTGGACAAGGCAGAGTACGACCTAAAAACGGAGATGGTATGGACTGCACAAGTTGAAAAACAATAAAACCAATATTTTCAGCACATTTTGATCAAGTTCGAATGTCTTATTGAAACATAAAGTTGTAGGGATATGTATTAATGTTCTAGAATCTTGTTGAATACATTCCAATCCATTTTTATTGCAATTCAATTAAAAGGATCTGACTGTCCTGTGGGAATCCAGTGATTTCACATTGTTTTTTTAAAGAACGAATTAGGATTCATCCCATTGGGAATCTAGTGATTTCACATTGTTTTTTTAAAGAATGAATTAGGATTCATCACATTCTGTGATACCTGTGACTAAGGGATGAATCCACCATTGTATTATAGTCAACTAAATATCTAAATGCAGGAATAACCAAAGAAATTGCAGGTGATCACCGAGATTGTGACTGGTTGCAGTGTTAAGGAGTAGGGGCATGGTTGCATAGGTATAATAGTAGCCATTCTACCCAAAGAGGGCACTAAATTATGATGGAATCCTTCTTGAGATGATCAGGGGATGGTGCTTGGTCCATCAATTGAATAATATAGTGCTTGGAGAGTCCAGATTGGGGAAGCCCTAGTTTTGGAGGGTTTGAGGGCCTAATTTGGGGCTTTTGGTGTTGCTAGAGGTTTGGACCTAATTCCTTTCATATTTATAACTTAGAGGATATAAGGAGTCACTATCCAAGAGTTGAGGTCTTTAGGTCATGCAGAGTTAGTAGTTGCTTTGAAAAATCACCATTTTTAAGCATAGTTGCATGGTGCAGTACTATGACAGTGGCATTTCATCCAAATAAACTTATACTAAGTCTCTAGTATGTTGTGAACCTTGGTAATAGGTATCTAAAAACCTCATTTATTTGCAAAGTGTTTTCAAAAGTTTTCAAGTTATGAATTTCGGAAGCCTGTTGTTGGCCTAATACTGTGCAATTAGGTCTCTAAGCTGCTGGCCTAATACTGTGCAATTAGGTCTCTAGACTTGATCCAAGCATTTTGTGAGTAAGCATTATTTGAGACTCCATAACCCGTTGAATCCTTTTGAATTTGGTTGAATTAAGTCTATTTTTTCCTTAGAATCATTGAGTCAGGTGGTTGGTTTGAAGTCACACCTTGAGTCCATATGGGAAGGGTGTTTTGAACCTTGCATTCCCCTTATTAGTTCGGTGGTTGGTTTGAAGTCACACCTTGAGTCCATATGGGAAAGGTGTTTTGAACCTTGCATTCCCCTTATTAGTTCAACCCATTTGACTGCAAAGAGTCCACTACCCTTACCTCTGCATCAATGGTCTTGAGCTGGTTATGACTTTTTCTATGGTCTTAAGATGGTTATAACTTTTGCTATCTTTTCCTTGATATGTTTGACAAGAAAACCAATGATATGTTTGATGCATAAAGATGAGAATTTTGCACCAACATAAGCAATATTTTCTTGATAGTTTCAAATTATAAGTACACAAGAGTCTACATGATGAAATAAAAATATATGTGGAAGCATCAAACCCAACAATTTAAATGATACGATTTTTACAAGCTAAAATAAATGAGTAATTGAGTAATAACAAAATAAAGAAGTAGCCACCAAATTCCTTGTCAAAAGATCGGCTTAGCTCAAATAGAATCACACTCCATATTGATGCAAAAAAGCCTCATGAGACCAGATCTAGCGCTCATAATGCAGTTAGTAAAGAGTTGAGGATGCAAGGTAGATGCTTCTTATAAGAGAAGTATGTTGCAAGTGCAACCAAAGAAGATCAACAAAGGAAATAAAACACCATTTAATGAATGCTAAAATGCATAGGGAAAACACTAAATAATGAAATGTAAAGTAATGTAGAGTCTAGACAACTAAGAAAAGTGCAACACTATTTAAAGAGGTGACCATAGAACAAGAAATGCATATCTTTCATTTATTGCTGTCCATGAGACCACATTTCTTAAAGGTGTTGCGCAGAACAGTTCACACTTGCAACTACGACATCTAACAAAATTTTGCTTCAAATTATTGTATGATGGATGTTCATACCCTATTCTAATGTGCCCATTTTGGCACAGGCTAAGAGGATAATTGCAAAGGTGGTTAAACCCGGCTTTGCACCTGCAAATTATATTATTAAATATAAAATTGATTCAAATAAACTATACATGGAAACTGACATAGAAGATGTTAAAAAATGAATCAAATCACTTTTTCTACTTTATTAACATAAAAGTCATCTCTATGTGGCAATCAATAAGTTGTTCTTGTGCACATTCAGATGTGTTAGTAAGCACAAAAACCATATGGTAGCCAAGATTTAGAAAACGTAGGGAAATATTTCTTGAATGAAATGTGTGAAATATTTCTTGAATGGAATGGGGAAGGGAGAATGGCTCGGTCTTTGTGGTGTCTTTAAGAATGATGATGGAGAAATTTGGATGGTATTGTTTCATCCTTCTTCTCTCTGATCTATAGGTTATAGTTGGAGGCATGTGAATGAACATTACTTTTATTTTTGTACTCCAGAAGTTGTAATACAACATGAACTCTATTTATATAACTTATAAATTGCCCATGATCTTCTTATTCTTATATTCCTGTAGGACCGAATATGTTCGCAATTATTTGTATATCTTATCATTTGTATTTGTCTAATCATTTTCTTATCCTTCTAATGGGTAGTTTCTGCACAGTGAATTGGTGTGAGTAAGAGTAGTTTAGTTTGATTTTTTTAAATGTTTAGGTTTTCCCTTCATGTTTTTTGTGCTCAGTTGAATCGATCTTCTCTTGAGGCGTTTTACTTGTTAATCCTTGTTGTAATAGCTCATGAAGCCATCCATTTTTTATATATTTATAATCAGCTCTCATGCACTTGCATGTTGAAGGAGCCTTTAGTGCATGCGTGGAGTTCAAAGACCACGATTCTTTTATGGAAATAAATGTATGTTTTCATACATATGCATCAAGGAAAATAATATGTGATGAGCTCATTTTCTTGAAAACTTGATTAAGTTTTACTCTACGTTTTACTATTTTATATCCCACACACTTGCCTTTTTGAAATGCCCTAACATTGCATATTCTTGAATCAGTAAACCACATTTTAAGGCCCCTTTTGTTTGTTAATTTTAACCTAGTATTTTGTCTTTTGTCTGCATGTAATGAGTTCCTTAAGGGACCATTTGGTTCTTGGTATTAACTCGAATAGTCATTATTTAATGCGAGAATAAAGTAATTTGCAGTTTGTGGCCATTTTTTGAATTTCTGAATTAGAAAATTAATCCCCATTTTTGGGCCAATGCTTGGATTAATTATTTCTCGGAAAATTATTTCTGCGACAGTCATTTCCGCCATTTGATCGACATTCATTTCTGTTGTGCAGGCTATAGAAGAATCCTTCTCTTGCATTCACTGTACACCTACTCTTTTGCTCGATAGTAATCTCTCTTTTGATTTTTATTGTGTTTGCTTTCATGAAGTTTCAGATTTTTAGCACTATATATATGTGGTAACTTGTTTATAATGTTGTCATGTCAATTTTTTATATATGTGGTAACTTGTTTATATTGTTGTCACATCCAATTTTTTAGTTTTTACTTGGATGTCTTTGGATAGAAAAATAATAAAAATTAAAAAAACGAGCAACATAATTGATAAAAGTTCAGAAATTAAAATTTGTAAGAAAATATATTTTTTATAATCTTATTTTTTTAAAGTTAATAATAGATATTTTAATTTAAAAATATATAAGTTAAAAATACATATATTTTTTAATTAAAAAACCAGCAACAAAAATGATAAGTTCAAAAATTAAAATTGGTAAGATTTTTTTTTTATATAATTATAAATTTTTAATAAGTTAAAAATATATATTGTTCAAATTAATTAAAAAAATGAAAAATAATCCTTATTCCAATTCCACATTAGGGGATCCAAACGCAAAATAGACTAATTCCCAGTCATCTTCTAGGTGTACCAAACACATCCAAACCTTATTCCAACTTTCATTTTCAGGATTAATTAATCCGAGAATAGGTCCTTATTCTAGAATAGGCCTATTCTGGAGAAATTAATTCCATGCACCAAACGGGCCCTAAGGTTGTGTTTTGGCTGAGAACTTGTATTTTCTTTATTTCTTCACCGTGACATTGCATTCAAGTGATGTGTTTATTATTTGGGAGGAACGATTATAGTTTACTTTACATCTACCCTTGTCTTCTCTCCCTTCATTTATTATAATATGTTGTCTATTGTTTCTTTGGAAGTTCAATTTTCTATTTTCATGTTCATTTGATTATGTTTATATGGTTTCTAAAATGTGGGTTGGTGTAAGTATAAGCGTGCCTTAAATTTTTTTTTTTCATGGTTGGCTAAGTAGGTAATGTAGATTATAGGTGTAGATCATAAAGTTGGTCATATATTTAGTGATTATGTAATAGAGAATAGATTTATTAGTTTACATGTGTTATAATTAAACTCTTAGATTGTAAGTTAAGATGTTATGATAGGTCTATATGAATGTACCATTCTTAAGTCCTCATTTCCAAAACTAGTTTTGGGTAAGAATTATAATAATTTATGCTTCATAATAATGGTATGTGTTATTATTGAATATTTTATGTCAATAATCAAATACTCGTAGGGTCTATAGTATGTCTTAATTTTGTATTTGTTAATAATGGAGCTTGGTTATAGAAAACTCTTATATTTGATTTATTCTTAGTATATGCTTTTATTTATTAATGAATGATTGAATCAAATTTGAGTTAATTTGGAATGAGTATTCTTTAAAACATTTTCTCTTACCTTGTGTGGCATTGTGGTTTAGGTGAACCATATCTTTTTCCTAGTGGGTAATTGGATAATTTTGTGTCCTTTTAAACATAGTTTTTCAATGGAGAGTTCTTCACTAGAAGGTCTTCTTTTTATTGGACAATCTATACAATGGTGTTAATGCTAAAGTATTCCTCCAAATAACCTTACTAGGTCATCTCAGTTAAGGAAATCATTTCCAAGACTATCACTCATTAAATGCAAAGAAAAAAATTCATAAGTATGTGCAATTTTTATGGTAGGGTAATCTTAGGTATTTGTAAAGTATTATTTCTGGTATCCTTATACTGAACGATCATCCATGTTGAAGATATTATATTATTATATGTCTAATGAATGGTACCTAGGACTTGATGGTTAAAACATTTTGTTTGACAAGGGACTTGATTGGATCAAGGTTTTCTTCTATTTATACATGTTTTATATTTCATGAATTTACATTAGCACTAATGCATAATTTAAAAAGATACTTATTTTGAGTTCTATAATTCTATGCGAAAAGTAGTCTTAACTTTGGTTGGTGTATCAATCACCCTCGATTATGTGTAATATTTAGAGTATAGAACCTTGGAATTTCATAGGAGAATGTTTTGATGCATAATTTAATAATCTTCTTAAGAATATGAATTAATTGGGTATATGTTGAACCCTAGTTGGTAACAATATGTTATTAATTTGACCCACACCTTAATGTGTACTATTGTGTAAAGTATCACCCTTAAAAATCTTAGGACAAGATGAACTTGAGTGTCATTATTTTAATCAAAGGCATTGAGTCTCGAAGTGATTATTCTAAAAGATGTGTTATTCGGGTAGGTTATAGATATCTTAAGATGTCCCTTAGTGAGGAATCTATGCTCATAAATTATAAGTATGTATCCGACATTAATTATTGACCTTCTTGAGGTGTATGGTATGATATACCCTTGATTAGTTTTTGTCTTTGTTTCCTCAAGTGGGTGACAGTCGACGATGAACTGTCTGAGAGTTCTAGAAAGAGTTGTGCACCCACTTTTTGGTCTCTTAAAAATATGAAGCTTGTATATCATTTCTTTTTAGAACTTGTAAAATATGGTTAGAGATTTAAGAGTCGAACTAAGAAATATCTGTGCATGACGTAGGAAAGGCCATCAAAGATAAACCCCTAAGACTTTAGGTCCATCTCCCTTATGACTTTTTTATTTTTGTCTGTTAATAAGAAAGATTATATTATAGTTATGTATTTAATGTTAGTGACATTGATGTTATGCATCCAGTTGTGAAGATGTGTGTGTATACCTACAAGTATTCAAACATGGAGGAGAAACAAGAGGGCACAACTTAGGTACACTGTAATATTGTTCGGCTATAGTGATAGTATGTTATATCTTATTTCATGTTGAGAGGTCATCATAAGAACATTTGGTTGGGTGATTTAAAATGAACCTAGAGATGAAAATGATTGATTTTATAGCCAATACATTGTAAATTTCATGTATTATTGTTATTTTACAATTGTAGCATATTAGCGGCGTTCAAGAATTCTATAGAAGACATAGTTAGTTAATCTATATTATTTTCTTCTTGAGCATATTAAAAATATATATACTTATCATCTTTTTATGTTGATTTATTAGATGATATTAGTTGGTTTATTAAAAAAAATTCTACATGTTTGATGAGTATGTGTCCTCATGTTGTTGAAACCTTGGCGGGGCATTACATCTGGTATCTGATCCTGGTTGTTGCAATAGAATATCCTGATAGTATATTGTTTCCCATGTTGTCATTGTGCATTGGTTGTTGCAATATATTAGTCTTGAGAGTTCTTGCCTATGTGCCTTAGGATGGCAACAAAGGGTTGAGATTACCAACCCATATTCCTTGTTGTAGATGTGCTTGCCTCTTAGTCATTACAATTTTTCAAACATATATTTTCTTTATGCATTCTAATTTCAGTAGTGATTGCTAGTTTAGATTCATGTATATTCCTCCCTATGATGCATTTATGTTGAAATTAATTACTAATTTTCTATTATGTGGCTTTGATTTATTTATAAATTCTTAGAGCTCAAGGAATGCAAGAAATAGATAGTGGATGGATAATTTACTATGTTGATTGTTTAGTATGGATATTAAATGTCTATTTTTATGAATGGTACCATGTATGTGCTAGATGAAGTGTATGGTTTCATTTATGCTAATGTGCCTTATTATGTGAAATGATGAATGAATGTTTCTATCATGACTAATGAAGTGTTGTGCTTGCTCAAGAAAATGTGTATGAACCTTTCTTCATGGGGATTGTGAAGGATAATTGATGGACCTGTTGTGGGTCCACAACACACACCCCATGTTGGTCCTCTGACCATGGGGACCCCCCTTTTTTGTGTGTGTCTTTTGGTATTTTGAGTCTACCCCCTTTCCCAGTCCATCGCAAACCAGTCTCATTATTAGCTTGTTGATCCAAGTAGACACCTATTTTTGGCCTTTTCGCACTTTCGACCTTTCGAAGGACCGAGTCCTCCAAAATACCGAAATGTTCAAAAGGCCGAAGCTCAGCCCTTTCAGTATTTTCAGCCTCCAAAAACACTGAAAGGCTGAAAGGTGTCTACCTCCGGACTTTCAGTGTTTCAGACGCCGAAACACCAAAATTGTTGACGTCCCCCAGCGGGTTATAAAAGGGCAAGAGGCCCTAATTTCACTCACTTTGTTTTTCTTTCATCTCCAACATCTTCTAAGAAGCGACTTTGCAAGCTTCGTCCTCCGCTCCTAGCTCTCACAAGGTAGGTTTCTTCCTCGCCACTTAGTGGTTTTTTCGCTCTTCATGGTTTAGGTTTAGGGTTTCGCACATGGTGCCTATCTCGCCCAGTGCGTGCTGACCCCCCAGTATTTTGGGGATTTTTACGCCCTTAGCCTTGCGGGGGAAGCCCCTCCTTTTTAGGTCAGGTCTGGTCCTTCGCATTTTCTAGTTAGGGTTTTTTCTATTTTTGGTCGCAACCTTTGTCACAAGTTTTCATCCTTCGAAAGGCTGAAAACCAGGTATGGTCTATCATCCAAGTAATCCTCAAATATTTGGACTTTTTAGCATTTCGAACCTCCGAGAGATCTGAAACACTGACAAGTCTGAATCTCCAAAGATATTGTCTACCTTACAGGATTTCATACTTTCAGAGTCCGAGATCCATTTTGAACTTTCAACATCCGAAGGATTGTTTTAGAATTTCACACACCGGAAAATTGACAGGTTCCGTTTCGTCGATTGCTCTTTCTCACTTTCGGCCTTTTCAGACTTCGAACCATTTTTCGGCCCCTGAAACCCCGAAAGGGATGAAAGTGTGAAATATGCATTTCTAGCTACTTAGAGAGATTTTTACTCCTATTTTCCTAGATTAGTTAGTTCTTTTCAGTTCTTTTAGTTTCTTCTGCAAATAAAACACTGATACTTGCATATTTTGTTGCAAGAATGCCTAAGAAAAAGACTACGTCACCATGAAGTACTTATACAAGGGGAACACTCCCCCTTCCAAGGTTGGAAACAAACACCTTGAGATCACCCATACTGATATCAGGAATGTAGATTGGGATCAATTCCTGACAAGATGTTCCCAACCGGATGGGAGATCAGAGGACAATACCTCACTAGTCCTTTCAAGACTAGTTAACATGGTAGACCACCCAATGGCTATCATATCATCTAAACTGATCATGAATTTTCCAAACCATTATGACTAGGATAAAAGGGTGGTCCAGAATACAAAGGGACATGTCGTATTGGATATCAAACCAGACATCATAGAAGAGGTCTTTCACCTCCACAAAGGCATAGACAAATTCTATGACTTCTTCATAGAAAATGGTAACATATGGTTCAAAAACAAAGGGGAAGAGGCATATGAAATTGTTAATAAGAATTACCTCGAGCAACCTCTCCCCAAAAACAAGCTAGACAAGATAGACCTTAGGAGGGGGTACATGAAAGAGGATATCCAGGTAGCCCTAACATTAATAAGATGGGTATATGGATTACCTCAGTCCTACCAACTGGAGAATTGGATGATTCTCTTAATAGAGAAAATTAGAGGCCACAAGTCTAGGTTTTATTGGGGAACCATCATCAGCGACAGGTTGGATGAACAGTTGGTGGCAGCAAAAGTAAACCCTAAGTTCTATATGAGTACCTACGTGATGTAATTATTGAAAGTACGAGAAAACTACCGAGGACTCATAAAGAGGGGAAACATAAATGATCCCAATGCATGGCCTCACATTGTGTACCCCCAGTTACAAAGAAAGGAAAACATGTCAGAAGACAGCCCGGACTATAGGATAGTTAATGACGCTTTCACCTTCACAATCATTTGATCCATTGAAGGTGATTTTGTGAAGAGGATGTCAGAGGAAGCAACCACCAAGGTGAGGGTCATTGGGGATTACTACATACAGTACAAGACATTCAATTACATCCAGGTGGCAGGGTCTACCTTGAGACCTAAGAAGTTGCCCCAATACCCATTTGATTGGATAATCACCTTACAAATATGCAGATAGCTTGTTGATGCCTATGAACATATCAAGCACAAAAAGAAACATTGTTGGGACTTCCCTATTTCTCTAGGCCCATACACTTTACAAGATATGAATGTCTACAAATCCTTGGCCTTTGAATGGGATGAATGCCCACTACAACTCTATAAAATAGCCTGGCTAAGGTTTGACCTGATAGGAACATACAACCACATCATCGACAGGTTTTATATTCATGAACCACATATAGAAGACCATTGGATGAATTGTGTAGATGATCATGAGGTCAGGATCCAGGATTATTTTAGGATGTCCCTCACATTTGCACAACACAAATTGAAGACCACAATTCCTCTGAATGTTTGGGAGAAGGATTGAGATAGAGTATTAGAGTCCATCTAAACTTTGGATAAAATATATGATAGGCCCATCATGAATGCCGAAGTTGATAAAGATGAGAATGATGACATTGAGTTTTGGGCTAGGCATGTACTCAGAACAACAGAAAACTGGATCAGAAGGCCTTATAAAATGGATCCAATCCCGGTGAAAATGTTAATGGATCCACCCAAGAAGGCGGATAAACAACATGGAGAGAAAAATATAGTGCCACAATACAAGAAGGCACCACCACAGAAGCCAAATACAATGTATGGCCATGAATGCGCAGTAGAGTATGGGTCAAACCCAAGGCACAAGGCTCCCAAGACTAGATAAACTGGGTAGATAGATCCTCCAGAGGGGTCAGCACAGGCTTTTCCAGATGAAGGGCCATCCACTTCTAGACAATATCCTCCTACCACTGAAAAGGGTAAGAAAACATATAAAAGGAAGAGAACTTTTTTGTCTCCACTATTGGAAATAGAACAAGAGGAGCCAGTAGAAGAGGGAGAAGAAGAAGTAGCCCTAGTTAAATAGACAAGGTCTCAGAAGAGGAGAGAGAAGGAGGCTACAAGGAATCACCAAGAGGATCCCAAAGAACAAGATAATCCCTTGGAGGCGTTAGGATCAAATGAGTTTCAGATGTCTAACTTTGAAGGTCTAAAGGGTTTTTTAGACCAAGGAAAAGACATGCCATGTAATTGGGGTATGAGATGGGAGGTCCATCTCTTTTTTAGCCATAGGTAACCCTCACTCCACCTCCCACTCAGTTCCTTAATCTAGTGCCTCATGTACCTGTCGTAGAAGTAAGCTCTAATACATATCAAGGGCTCAGAAATCAAGATGCCCCAATCACTCAAGATGTACCAAGGGATAAGGCTGCAGAAGAGACCCTCGCTACTACTCCACCGCCTCATATTCCTACTCCACCAACTACTCTCCCGCCTCCAATTCCTACTCCACCACCATTCCGCCCAACTCCAACACTGACTCCAGCTCCAACCACTATTCTCCCATTTCCCATTCTAACTCTCCTTACACCTACTCCACCACCATTAATCTCTTTGCCTTGCTTCATCCTAGCCCTTGGAGGATTAGTGAGTGCAGAGCCTGTGTCACCTTTTGAAACCACATTGAAAGTCATGACCGGTCTTAATACCAAAGTCTTGATTAGCTCCTCAAGAGAGGAAGACCAGAACAAGGAAAGGAAACATAAGGTAGCAGAAGAGGGAAGGAAAGAAGAGGGAAGGGAAGAAGGAGAAGGGGAAGGAATGAATGAGGAGGAAAAAAAAAAGGAACAGGAAGAAGGGCCAGATAAGGAAGTAACCCCAGATAAAGAAGTAACCTCGGGGCCCCAAAACTTGGATTTAGTCCTTCAGGTTGCCCCATATGAGTCAGTCACCGCATCTAGTAAACCTACATGGTTCACTAAAGAAATTCAGTTAAGGAAAATAACTTACACAGATGAAGATGAGGGGGAAGATACAACTATGGCTTCTTTAGGGCAAGATTTTCATCAAACAGAGGTCATATTACTAGCACGGACAATGTCCTATGTCACCCAAGACAGTAGGGGTCGCTGGAAGGCATAGGTTGTAGTTCCTTATTCAAGCAACTCTCAAACGCAAGCAACTCCAGAAGACTACACATTTGAGGAGGTAGATTTGGTAAAACCCACCAGGGAAGGGAGCAAGACACTAGCAGCCTTAGAGCTTAAACATGCCGTAGGGTTCATGAGTAAGGATGAGGAGACCATAAAATCCCTTATGGAACAGAATGAATCTTTCAAGATGGTTGGTCCTATTGACCCAAGCTATCCAGAGGCCTCATTACATGCAGTATTAGAGAAGAGGAACACCCCAGACTTGCCAGGAGGTTTGACACCATCCTTCATCCAAGAAAGTGCAGATTGGAAAGGAGATTTTGAGTAGTATGGGGAAGAGGCTATCAAACGGGTATTAAAACCTTATTGGATCATTTTGGTTGAAGCCACAAATTTAATAAACTTGATGGAGAATGAAGGGGGCTTAGAGTGTGAGACAAGCAAATGGGGATCCACCCTCCAAGACTTAAAAATCATTAAGAGACAGTGCTTCCAGATTATGGTAAAGATATATGAAGGCAAAGACCTGGACAATTTTGAGACTTGGCTCAAGCGCATAGTCAAGATAATTAGTGTCTATGAAAAATTTCAAGCCTCCATATTGGAAAAGCAAAAAGAGGTCTTAGAATGGGTAGAAGAAATAGATGTTTTCTTCACAAGGATTGGCCTCGACTTGTACCGAGATGAAGATAAGAATATCTTACGAACATCAAAAGAAGTGAGCCAACATTTCAGGGATATTATGGTAGGTATCAGTACCAAGGGTGCCTTACAACAACTATTCTACTCAAAGGAAGAAATGTTAAGGATGACATAACACAAAGAGGAAATCCAGTTCTTTGCTTCCGAATTGACTACATTTAAAGAGAAGCAAGAACAAAAGGTCAACAAGGTTGAAAGAAAGAAGATAAACTATGAATAAGTTCAGGAGATCATATAGAGGCTTCGAGATGCACACCTAGAAGTATTCCCAAACTAATTCCTTGGACCCTCGAGCATTTTGAAAAAAAAGTAGTTTAAGCACTTGGAAAAATTCTCCTAAGGCAAGTTTCGGCCTTTCAGCCTCCCAGTATTTTTGGCCTTTCGGCCTTCTAGATTTTTTGGTCTTTCAGCCTCCGAAAAGCTCAAAATTTTTAGATCTCTAGAGTCAGTTCAACACTTAGCCAGTTTTGGATACTAAAAACTTCAGACTAGAGGTCGGGGGCCGAAAATCTGAGTGCTTCCAGCGAGATCATCTTTTTGCATGCCAGTTGAACTCCAGATCAAATTGATGATTAACTTGAGTTCATTTTTGAAGGAATAGTAGTCCCCTATCAGTTCCCACCGCAAGAAGAACCTCTAGATGAATATTCCAAGGAAGAACTCCAAGAACCAAGAATAAGATTCCAGTTCACAGAAGAAACCCTATCTTCTTTCTCTTTCTTTCTTGATGAGTTTGATCCCTCTTGCACGGAAAAACTGATTGTAAATGGATTTAATATCCATGCAATTTATTCATTATCAGTTAGCAATAGTTTCTTTTCAGCTAAGCTTTAGTTTTAGTTTATTTTCATAAATTTAGACTCTCTGATGTCCTAATTTTGACATTCAGAGTTTGTAGATAAAAAACTATATATATTGTAATCAAATCAATGTAATAGGGTCAGATTCTTAATACAATAAAGATCTACATTTGGTGCTTCATTCGTGGTGTGTAAATTTCTGCCATCTATGCGAATTGGTGAATTGTGTGTATGCATTATTCATTACTTTCAAAGAGCCTCTTATTTTGTTGTGTTTCAAATTCGCATTTACTTTAGTTGGAGTTTGTTGTTGTCTCTCTACCTTTCTGTGACAAATGTGTGGAAGGGATCATCTATTGGGCTTAACGATAAATCCATCTCATAGGTGCACACATCTTGGTGGCTTCACGATTTGATAGATTTTGAATATCTTGCACGAGTGAATATATCTTCTCTCCAAATGCTTGCATCCATTGAGTATAGAATTGTGACTTTGTTTGATTTATACTTCTTGGGTTTGTTCCAAATCTCCCCACCATTCAATTCACAAGGAAGGGTTTACAGTGGTTTTTGTCCATAGGATTTTTTTTAGTAATTTATTTCATTTCTTGTTACCTTGATCCTTTGAATTCTATCTCAATCTAAAGTAATCACCTCAAAAATACAAAATTGCATTTTTATTTCAAACACCAATCTTGTTAAAATAGAAAATACCAAAAATAGTACTAAAGATTGTTTTGTAGTTCGATGTCTTGAACGTACCAACAAAGTCCTCCTCGTGAACATTCACATTTATCTTCAACTGAGTAACCAAGCAGGTTGTGACTCGACCCCGGAGAACCTTGGGAATAAATCTATTATTATTTCAAGAGAGGAAATCGAATCTCGAGATCCTAGCAAGTTGGCTTGTGTAAAAATGATGCTCAATAGAAGTGGCACTAGGATGGCCTCAAAATTTAAAAGCTAGAAAATATTGGATCCTTCTCCCTGGAGTGGTTCAAGCGAGTGCTTAGATCATCTCTGAAAAGAGGTGAGTTTATTGAACTCACTCACCATCGTAGGCCTCGCAGCGACAAAGGGAAAAAAAAGGAGAACTCCTCTCACCATCCCGTCGAGTCACAGAATCCGTGTGGAAAAAAATCACACATCGTTGTCCCATTTGTTCCCACAGCCATAGATCAAAATCAGAACTTGCAAAATCAGAATTTGTAATTGCCTCATCCGATGGCTTTCTTCACTAATGCGCAAAGTTCACCACTGAATTTTGTTGGACAACTTGATGAACTGCCCAAGAATCCAGAAAGGTTTTGCACATGTTTCATATATGGTGATTCAAGAATTGCAGAAGAGCGCATCCGTGCCTTCAAATAAATTTTCAACTGCAATGAGATTTCCCACCAGGACATTGTCTATCGCCTTTTCCCTTACATTTTGGGGGAATTTGCGTACAAATAGTACCTTAACTTGCCAAGGGGATTTATCTCTGCATGGAATGAATTTGAAATGAAATTTCTTAACCAATTCAAGTTGTACATGGATCCAGCTGCAATACATCACCAATTCATCATAATAAGGAAAGATCCCAAAGATCCCATCACCATGTTCAACCATCGCTTCCATAAAATGCATGAACATTTGGAAGCTCCTTACACCATATAAGAGGCAGTTGTCATACAATTTTATCTTAAAGCTTTGGATCCATTCACCTCAATTTTCCTAAGAAGACTTCCCCTTGCAGATAGAGACACGATGGAAAAGGTATACAATGAGGCTATTACCTTTACACAACAAATGGATCCGCAAGAAGGGAACTTCATAGCCATGCCCATCGTTAACAACACCGCTGCCCCACATCCATTTGCAGAAAATAGTCAAAATCTGGCCACTCACATGCCATCAATGAATCCAATTCTGCCACAACCATTCGTAGCCCTACCACCATCCATCACCTACCCGGGTTATGAAACCCATAAGGCAGCGTTTGTAGAGCAAAGAGTTGTGCCCCAAACCGAACCTGATACTCTCATGGCTTCTAAGCTAGAAGTCATGAAGAAAACCTTGTCACAACTCACAAGTGAGCTCAATAGGATGAAGTTAAACCCATCCCAAAACCAAGGGGGATACAAACTGACATCTTCTAGTCTGAATGCCTATCCTAAGAATTCGAACCGGGGTTTCAATACTTACAACAACAATAATACACAAGAAAATCCATTTGGGAAGCAAAGTCCCACTAGGCCATGGAACACCTGACCGAACAATGGCAGCATCCCTACGGATAATGCAAGCACATATGAAGCTTCAGAAAATTTTTTTGTCAGGGATCCAAACTCTTACCAAGGCCATGAAGGATATTGGGGAAACTCCTACAACCATCATACTCAGAATCACGATGAGCCACCCATTCAGTTCAATGCCATGATGTTCGATTCTTTTGAGTGTAGAAATGGAGAAGGGTCGGATACATACACAAAAGAAGAGGATTTTGTGTTCCCATTTTAGAAAGAGGAGGAACCTGAATACTCTGAAGTACATGACTTCCAAAATGATCACCGAAATTTGTATAATCTAGAAAGTAGGAAAGAACCCCTCACTTATGGTATACCTCCTAGAAAACAACCAACTCCCCCAGATCCTTAGGCTAGAAAAAATGCCATGCCTCCTAAAGGGCTAAATGCTCCTACGACCCCCCCCAAGCACATTTTTTGGTTATAGGAGCGCAGCGTGGTCAAGTGACAAATATAGTGCAGTCAAAGAGTTGAAAAAGACCAAGGTGAACATATCTATGTTTGAATTACTGCAAGGTTGCCCGTCTCAAAAGGAAACCCTGTTAAAATATTTGGACCATTCAAAGAAAATCCCATCAGCTAGTAGTAAAAGAGCACCCACATCCAATATCAATACTTCTGAGGCTTTTCCCACAATGTTCAAAGACAAGATGGAGGTGCCCCCTTTCCTACTCAATTTGCAGATGTTTGGGAAGAATTTACATAATTGCTTGATTGATTCTAGAGCGTCGTGCAACATCATGCCCTTGCCAATTTGTCAAAAAATGGGAATGGTACCCTAGATAATGAATAGGGTAGTGATACAACTAGATAAAATGGAAGTCAAAGTAATTGGCGTGCTCAAAGACGTACATATTCAATTGGTTGCAGATCAAAGGATACAAGAGCACATCGATATACATATAGTGGACATCCATGAAACCTACAGAATGTTGTTGAGCTGAGAGTGGACCAGATGTATGAGGGGTTGGTTCTCTATAGATTTCACTCAATTCTGGCTGCCCTAGAGAGGATTGAACAATCATATCAAGATAGACGCAGAACCAAAATTGAAAAGGATGATCACATAATACAATGCTCCTAATGAAGTTATGTTCATACAAATTGACTTAGGCACTTATTGGATGGATGAAATCCTCATGTTTCAAATCTAAGAAGGGGAAGATTCAGACCATAGTCCCATCCAGGGCCTCCTAGAGTTACCCATGGGTGATGACATCTTTAGAAGTTTTATTGAGAACACTACAACAAGCTTGAGGCATTTGGGACGGGATGCTGATCCTAACATCTTGTTACTGCCAGGATACTGCCAATTAAACTAATCAATCCATTCAGAGTTCACATGCCCCAGATCCCAGGAGGCACTGTCATGAATATTAGCCCAGATCGCTCTACTAAAGGAGGTACGGGAAGCACATGCAATGGAAGAAGGATTTAATATGGAAAATGAGAGTAACCCTATGCCAAAAAAAGAAAAACTGACCAATCTAAGTCGATACAGTGAGTCATTCTCAGATAAAAAATCCTGGCCCCAAACGTGCTTAGTGACTGGAGCCTTCAGATGATGGAGCATGTCCTTCCTACAAGGGGTTACTAGAGGATGAAAACATTAAGGGTGGGGAAATCTCTGAACTGGATGTATCCAAGGGATAATGGAATGAGAATCAATTTCCTTAGATAATGATGGAGGGAAGGATCGAAGGTCCAAAACCACAGGTTTCACCAAAAGGGCCCCCACCAAGTCCACCCTCACTGGGCAAGAACCGATTTGGGAATTACGCTTTGATGGATCTATATGTAAACAAGGATTAGGCATGGGGATCAAACTCATTAACCCGAGAGGTAAGTCTTCTTACGCTGCATACATATTACAATTTTGATGCACTAATAATTTTGAAGAGTACGAAGCACTGATCTGTGGACTCCTCCTAGCCTACGAGAAAGGAAAAAAGGCTCTGACAGTGGAAGGAGATTCACAATTGGTCATCAAGAAAGTCCGTAGTGATTTTTCTTGCAACGATATGAGGCTCTCATCCTACCAAAATAGGGCATGGGATTTGATCAATGATTTTGAAGCCTTCAACATCCAATCTATCCCATAGAGAAAGAACATTATTGTTGACGCCCTAGTTGTATCCGCTAGTTCACTACCTCCAATGGAGAAGTCCAAGTTAAAGAAGTTTTCAGTTGAACTCATCGCAACACCGGCCATCCCAGATAACATCACTAATTTCCAAGTCTTCCAAGATGATCAACACAACCTTGAGTTCATCATGTGCATGGGTGTGTTTGAAAAATAGATCATAGATGAAAGGAAGGATGGAGAAGAGGAAGAAGCAGTCGATCCTGAGGACCTCGACGACCATGGAATCATAAACCTAAGGACCAATGCTATACCAAAGGGGGTGGTAGAACTAGAAAGGATTTTTGATACTGATGGAACTGCCATAAAGAGACGCTCAAACGTAACTCCCGACGACAAAGAGTGCAAAACATACAACTTTGACATGGAGGAAGAACCCAGAGAGGTACACATCATAAAAGTGGGTACCAAAGAAGAAAAGGAGAAGATGGTCCAACTCCTCACTGAATATCGAGATGTTATAGCCTGGAGTTATGAATAATTAAAGACATATGATACCTCAGTCATAGTACAAAATATTACGCTGAAACCAGACTCCAAACCCTTTAGACAACACCAAAGGCCTGTGAACCCTATGATGGAGCCCTTGATTCAAAAGGAGGTCTAGAAGCTACTAGATGCCAAAATTATTTTTCCAATTTGACATTCCACATGGGTCACAAACTTGATGCCCGTAAGAAAGAAGACCGGTGAGATCAGGTTATGCATGGATTTCTGGAACCTGAATAAATCCTCCCAAAAGGACAACTACCCACTCCTGTCTCTTGATGAAGTATTATAGATAGTCAACAGATCCAAAATGATGTCCTTCCCAGATGGTTACTCAGGATACAATCAAGTTATGGTACAGGAAGAGGATAGGTTGAAGACAACATTTACCACAAAATGGGGAACCTTCGCCTACCGGCGGATGCCCTTCGGTTTGATACATGTTGGGGCCACTTTCCAGAGGGCAATGAACATAGCCTTCAAAGGGTTATTTTGGAAATGCATTATCATTTACATGGATGACCTCACAGTCTTTTTGAAACAAAGAGATGACCACATAGACGACCTCAGAAAATGTCTGCAAAGGTGTAGGAATATGGGATCTCTCTCAACCCAAAGAAGTGCATGTTTGGGGTAAATGAAGGGAAGCTGGTGGGACACATCATTTCAGAGGATGGGATAGTCATAGATCCTGAGAGGGTAGAAGTTTTCCTAAAATTGATACCACCCCACAACCACAAAGAGTTGAAATCTTTCTTTGGGAAGATTAACTTCGTTAGGAAGTTCATTAGTGGCTTCGCGGAGATAGTAAAGTCATTGAACGCCATGCTCAAGAAGGATGCCAAGATCGAATGGACCATCCAGGTAAAGAAATATTTTGAGGAAATAAAAAGTGCCATCTCCACAGCCCCAATCCTTGTCAGTCCCGACTATGCCCTACCCTTCAAGTTCTATTCTTTTGCATCCAAGCACTCATGCGCAGGTATCCTAACGCAGAAGAAGGACAGTGAAGATGAAAAACCTATAGCCTTTATGAGTTTCCCCTTTAAGGATGCTGAGATCAGGTACCCCAACTTAGAAAAACAATATTTTTCCCTCATCAAATCAATAAATAGATTCTGACACTACATCTTGAGAAGAAAGGTCTTCGAAATAGTTCGTGACGTAGCTATCAAGTCTCTTTTGATGCAAAATGAGTTGGGAGAATGGAGAGGAAAATGGATGGAAATCCTCCAATAGTTTGAACTAGAGATCCAACTAATGAAATTAGTGAGAGGTCAAGGCCTGACAAATTTGATCTCCAAAGTTGAAGAAGGTCTGGTGTGTCAGACCTACACTGATCAAGGTGTGATTACCGACATATTGTACCAAGATATAGTTTACTACCTGTTGCAGAACTGCTACCCAGAGGGGATGAATGGTTCACAAAGAAGAGCTCTAAAAATCAAAAGAAGCTCCTACATGCTAAAGAATGGCCAATTGTATAAACACAATTATGAGGTTTTGTACCTCAGGTGTCTAGATAGGCTGGAGATGAAATACATCCTAGAAGATTTTCATGACAAATATGGGGCAGGGCACGGTTCAGCTGAGGCAACTGCCCACCAAATCCTGAGAGCAAGATATTTATGGCCAACAATATTCAAAGACACTAGCGAGCATGTGAGATCATGCAACACTTTCCAAAGGAGTGCAACCTGAGATGGAAATTCGGCAATGCCCCTACAACCGATATACGAGGTACATTTGTTCACCCAATGGGGCTTAGATTTTGTTGGAGTGATTAACCCCCCTTCGTCTACAAGACACAAGTTTATTATGACAGCCACCGATTACTGCACACACTAGATAGAAGCTCAAGCACTAAAAACCTACACCACGGAGGTCGTAACCAAGTTTATGGAGGAGCGCATCATCACTAGGTTTGGAATGCTATTTTATCTGGTATGTGACAATGCTCCCTCTTTCTCCTCTGCCTCGCTCACACAATGGGCCTTCAAAAATTAGGTAATCCTCAAATTCTCCTCTAATTATTATCCATAAGGCAACGGAGTAGCAGAGTCTACCAACAAGAATTTGACAATAGTGATCAAACACCTCCTAGACGATAACCCCTGGGATTGGCACATACAACTGAAATATGCCCTATGGACCGACCGATTGAGGATCAAGAATGCTTTGGGGACATCCCCATACCAACTAGTCTATGGATTGCAACCGATCTTCCCTATGAATTTGAAATCCCAATTTTGAGATTTATGGACCAATACGTGGGAGGCAAAGATTGAGTGCAAGTTAGGCTCATGAATCTCCTCAACTTGGAAGAGAAACAAACATTGGCCCTAGAGAATGTATCAAAGCACTAGGCTGTCATCAAGAAATGGTTCAACAAGAGAGCCACCATTAAAGCCTTCAGGATCTCTGATCTTGTCCTTATGTGGGATAAGGCAAAAGAAAAGCTGGGCAGCTACACCAAGTTCAAAAAATTATGGACATGCCCTTATCAGATATCCGAGATCTTGGGGGAAAGCACCTTTAGGATCACCACTTTACATGGAGAGTTGACCCCATTACCAATCAATGGGAATTTCCTCAAACATTATTTTGGATCCTAAGCGGGACTGCCTTCCGTCCCTTGTATCATAATCCTTTGTTTTCTTTTGGTCATCCCCGCCGTCAGTCCCTTCTTCCACCCGCGGTATTTCCTCCTTTTGGTCGGGGCTCATTTTACTTTGGGTCAAGTGTGTCGTGGATTCATTCCAAGTGGTTCCTAAGTAGGAGTAGAGGTATTTCTTAGTCAAATTCTCAAAGGAAACATTCATCACAGAGAACACTCCAAAAGACAAAGTGGTAGCATCTATCATTGGCAGACAGGAAGAGGTTGAAAGCTTGATCATCTTAATCACCAAAAAAAAACATTAAGAAATGGCACCTAAAAATGGTGGTGTCTCAAGCGTTTGTCAATTGTGACCATCATTAGTGCATGGAATCAGGCACCCACCGATCCCAGAACCCAAGTTTGAATGATTGCGAAGGTAGTGGCAAAAGGAAAGAAGAGAAAATATGAAGAAAGAAAATAAGGACACAACAAAAGAAAAGTGGCCTGAAGAGGTCACGAGTGTGAAATCTAGGTAGCATAGCCTAATCACTACTCGGATCAATCAAAGAAGAAAATATGGACTTGCATGCCTGGAATAAACATACATCTAAGCAGGAAATGTTTCGTGTACCCATAAAATGATGAGAACCATTATCCAAAGAACAACAACTCTCAAGAAAAATATTACAACCTAGAAGAAAGAGCGGACTAGGGTGATATGACAATCTCTACTGGGGCTAAGAACATCTGGCTAGCAGTAGAGAAAGGCTATACTTGGAATTTAGGGAAAAATTTCTCGGGGCTATGAACACCTGACTGGCAGTAAAGCTCTTTCCGGGAAGCCATGGTCTACATGGGAAAGGTTGGGAACCGTTGACGAACGTTCAGGTTACCGCAATCAAAGGTCAAAGAATAGACACACATGAACACACACTAGGGAGACTAGCAGAAGCTTTAGAACTGGAAGTCATTGAAAGTTTGTTAACTCATAGATTTCTTGGTTTTTGTTCTACTGCAAAACTACAACCCAGAAGAGTCTTGATGATGAAGAAATGCCTTGGTAATTAGTCCTTTCGTTGGGGCTATTTGTTGTGGGTCCACAACACACACCCCATGTTGGTCCTCTGACCATGGGGACCCCCCCTTTTTTGTGTGACTTTTGGTATTTTGAGTCTACCCCCTTTCCCAGTCCCTTGAAAACTAGTCTCATTATTAGCCTGCCGATCCAAGTAGACACCTAATTTGGCCTATTTGGTCTTTCGGAGAATCGAGCCCTCCGAAATAGCAAAAAGGTCAAAGCTCAGCCCTTTCAGTCTTTTTCAGCCTCCAAAAACACCAAAAGGCCGAAAGGTGTCTACCTCTGGACTTTCGATGTTTCAGACGCTGAAACATTGAAAGTGCTGATGTCCCCCTGTGGCTAATAAAAGGGCAAGAGGCCCTAATTTCACTCCCTTTTTTTTCTTTCATCTCTGACATCTTCTGAGCAGTGAATTTTCAAGCTTCACCCTCGCTCCTTGTAGCTGATTGCCCTGCGCCCTTGACCTCCTTGTGTCTTCCTCCTCTGCTCCTACCTCTCATGAGGTAGGTTCCTTCCTCACCACTTAGTGTTTTATTCCACTCTTCATGGTTTAGGTTTAGGGTTTTGCACTTGGTGCTTGTCTAGCCCAGTGCGTGCTAACCCCCCAGTCTTTTAGAGCTTTTTACACCCTTAGCCTTGCGAGGGAAGCCCCTCCATCTCAGGTTAGGTCTGGTCCTTCATGTTTTCTAGTTAGGGTTTTTTCTATTTTCAGTCGCGACCTTTGTCGCAATTTTTTGGCCTCTGAAAGGTCGAAAACCAGGTCCGGTCTATCGTCCAAGTAATCCTTGAAGATTCGGCCTTTTCATCATTTCAGATCTCCGAGACATCCGAAACACCAACAAGTCTGAATCTCTAAAGATATTGTCTTCCTTATGGGGTTTCAGACTTTCAAAGTCCGAGATCCATTTCGCACTTTCGGTGTTTGAAGGATTGTTTTGTACTTTCGCACATCAAAAAATAGACAGGTTCCATTTCATCGTCTGCTCTTTCGCACTTTCAACCTTTTCAGACTCTGAACCAGTTTTTGGTACCCGAAACCCTGAAAGGGATGAAAGTGTGAAATCTGCATTTCTGGTTACTTAGAGATCTTTTTACTCCTGTTTTCCTATATTAGTAAGTTCTTTTCAGTTCTTTTACTTTATTCTACAAATAAAACACTGATACTTACATATTTCATTGCAGGAATGCCTGACAAAAAGACTGCATCACCAATGAAGTACTTATACAAGGGGAACACTCCCCCTTCCAAGGTTGGCAACAAAAACCTTGAGATCACCGATATTGATATCGGGAATGTAGATTGGGATCAATTCCTCTCAAGATGTTCCCAACCGACAGGGAGATCAGAGGACTATACCTCACTAGTATTTTCAGGACTAGTTAAAACCATTATGACTCAGATAAAAGGGTGGTATAGAATACAGAAGGACATGTGGTATTGGATACCAGACCAGACATCATAGAAGAGGTCTTCCACCTCCACAAAGGCATAGAAAAATTATATGAATTCTCATAAAAAAGGGTAACAGATGGTTCAACAACAAAGGGGAAGAGGCGTATGACATCGTCAATAAGAATTACCTCGAGAAACCTCTCCCCAAAAACAAGCTAGACAAGATAGACCTTGGGAGGGGGTACATGAAAGAGGATATATAGGTAGCCCTAACATTACTAAGTCAGGTATATGGATAGCCTTAGGCCTTCCAATAGGAGAATTAGATTATTCTCTTAATAGAGAAAATTAGAGGTCGTAAGTCTAGGTTCGATTGGGGAACCATCATCATCAAAAAGTTGGATGAACAGCTGGTGGCAGTAAAACAAAACCCTAAGTTCTATATGAGTACCTATGTGGTGTACTTATTGGCAGCATAGGAAAACTACCTGGGACTAACCAAGAGGGGAAACATAAATGATCTCAATGCATGGTCTCACATTGTGTACCCCCAGTTACAAAGAAAGGAAAACATGTCAGAAGAAATCCCGGACTACAAGATAGTCAATGACACTTTCACCTTCGCAATCATTTGATCTATTGAAGGTGATTTTGTGAAAAGGATGTCAGAGGAAGCAACCGCCAAGGTGAGGGCCATTGGGGCTTAGTGCATACAGTACAAGACATTCACTTACATTCGGGTGGTAGGGTCTACCTTGAGACCTAAGAAGTTGCCCCGATACCCATCTGATTGGCTAATCACCTTACAAATGGCCAGACAGCTTGCTGACACCTATGAACATATCAAGCACAAAAAGAAACATTATTGGGACTTCCCTATTTATCTGGGCCCATACACTTTACAACATATGAAGGTTTGCAAATCCTTGGCCTTTGAATGGGATAAATTCCCACTACAGCTCTATAAAATAGGTTGGCCAAGGTTCAACCCTATAGGAACATACAACCACATCATCGACATGTTCTATATCCATGAACCACATCTGGAAGACCATTGGATCAATTGTGTAGATGATCATGAGGTCAGGATCTGGGATTATTGTAGGATGTCCCTCACCCTTGCACAACACACATTGAAAACCCAAATTCCTCCAATGGTTTTGGAGAAGGATTCAGAAAGAGTATTAGAGGCCATCTACACTTTGGATAAAATATATGATAGGCCCATAATAAATGCCAAAGTTGATAAAGATGAGAACGATGACATTGAGTTTCAGGCTAGGCATGTACTCAAAACAATGGAAACTTGGATCAGAAGGACTTATAAAATGGATTCAATCCCAGTGAAAATGTTAATGGATCCATCGAAGAAGGTAGATAAACAGCGTGGAGAGAAAAATACAGTGCCACAATATAAGAAGGCACCACTACAGAAGAAAAATATAGTGTATAGCCATGAACGTGTAGTAGAGTATGGGTCAAACCCAAGACATAAGGCTCCCAAGACTAGAATGACTGGGTAGATATATCCTCCAGCGGGGTCAGCGCAGGCTTTGCCAGATGAAGGGCCATCCACTTCTGGACAATCTCCTTCTACCACAGAAAAGGGTAAAAAAACATATAAAAGGAAGAGAACTTTTGTGTCTCAACAATTGGAAACAATACAAGAGGAGCCAACAAAAGAGGGTGAAGAAGAGGTACCCCTAGTTAAATGAACAAGGTCTCAGAAGAGGAGAGAGAAGGAGGCTACTAGGAAACACCAAGAGGATCCCAAAGAACAAGATAATCCCTTGGAGGCATTAGGATCATATGAGTTTCAGATGTTTGACTTTGAAGGTCTAGAGGGTTTTTTAGACCAAGGGAAAGACACACCATGTTATGTAACGGGGTACAAAATGGGAGGTCCATCTCTTTTTTAGCCACAGGTAACCCTCACTCCACCTCCCACTCAGTTCACTAATCTAGCGCCTCATGTACCTGTCGCAGAAATAAGCTCTAATACAGATCAAGGGCTCAGAAATCAAAATGCCCCAATCACCCAAGATGTACTAGGGGATAAGGCCATAGAAGAGACCCTCACTACTACTCCATCATCTCACATTCCTACTCCACCAACTACTCTATCACCTCCAATTCCTACTCCACCACCATTCCTCCCAACTCCAACACTGACTCCACCTCCAACTACTACTCTCCCATTTCCCATTCCAACTCTCCTTACACCTACTCCACCACCATCAATCTCTTTTCCTTGCTTCATCCTAGCCCCTGGAGGATCAGTGAGTGCAGAGTGTTAGAGTAATAGTCTATCGGGTTACTAATTTAAATCATTATGATCTAATTAGTAACTTCCCTATTCACTCTAGTTTGCTTCAGCTAACCTTAGGGTTTCCCTTTTAGGGTTTCGTGTTTCCTTTTATAAGGATTCACTTGTTAGTTTTCTTAAGATAGAGTTTTGTATTCAGTATTGTTGTTAATAGAAATTATTCTTTTCAACATGGATATCTCTTCTTTGGCTTTTTGGCCGCCATAGCTCTCTTTCTCTTCTGTCTTGCTTCTTTCTCATGACAGTGTTTGCATGCAGGTGATCTTGGGTGAAGTTACATTTATAAACTTCTACATGGTATCAGAGCCATCTTGCTGCTGGCTGTTCTGGTTTTTTTTAAGCATTCGAAGGTTTGCAGCTCGTCAGTCTTTTTCTGGCACTTTTTATTAGTTCTGGGGGCTCTCTATTTTCAGAGGTATTTTGGACCAAAACCGACCTCATGGTTGAGTCTGGAAGGCCCAAAAACCCTAGGATTGATATAAAATTTGTCCAATTTGGACACCGGAGCATCAGGCAAATTTTTTTCGGCCTCCTAGGGCCGTACGACACATTTTTCAAGGAAAAAAAATTAAAAAATGAAAGTTTTTAAATGTTTTTTTGCGTTTAAAAAATGTGAGCAGTGCATTTGTTTGGGGCGCCGCCGTCGCGCCACCGTGGCCCGGCCCCCGGCTGCACCTTCTCCTCGCGCCACCTGCGCCTCCGGCTCCCGCCACCGCCCGCCTCCCGGGCTTCGCTGCTCTCTGCAGTGTCTTTGCGGCCCCCACTGCTCCCCGCACCACCGCGGCTTCCCCGCCCGCCCGGCGCTCAGCCCGCTCCGACCGCTCTGCCCAGAGCCCTCAGCTCCGCCGGCGCTGTTCTGCGCTCCGGCCGCTCCGCCCAGGCTGCTCCGCCCCCGGCGGCGGCTTTTTGTTCAGCCCCCGCAGGCTTCCTTGTTTACCCACGCGGTCATATGCCGGACCAGGCGCCAAACTTAAGCCCCCTGCGCGCCATGCGCCCAGGGGCGCAATTTTTTAAGCCCCAGGGGCTTATTGTGACCTTTTTTTGGGTTTTTGGGGGTACCTGGGCCTTTTTTTCTCTATCTTGAGCATACGGGGGTCTTTTTTTGACTTCCATATACCGTTGGAAAGCTCTTTCTAAGCTATTTTTGATGATAGAGGTCAGGTTTTTGAGTTCTGCCGTTTTGACAGTGGTTTTTGTTGTTGAAGTCTGATATCTTTCTTTGCCTTCCGGGAGTCATATCTGGCTCATCCGGACTCCATTTTTGACAAATGAGATATCGTCGGAAAGCTGGTTCAGTGTACTATTTAGTTGCAGGGTTTTTTTTCAGATTATGCTCTAGGTTTTCTCTCCTCTAAGTTTTGCAGTTTATGCACTCTGGTGGATTGCTTGGTTCTACAGGTCCTGGGATCTCTTCCTCTGAGTTCATAGCTCACTCTCTTTCTGACATCTGAGCATTGTATGCTTCTTCTGTTGCATCATTTTTCTGTAAACGCACTGAGTTAAAGTGCTTTCTTCTGCATTTCTGGGATTTTGAGCACCTTGTATGGTTTTAGTACTCGCACTCTGTTATAAAGTGCCATGGGGGGTTATGATGCTTACGCCATTTTAGGCGCATCCACTTTTGTCAAGTGAGTGTACCTTTCATGACATTAGCCCATGCTATGTGTCGATGACACCGCCCTTTATCCTGTGTCTGTACTTCTATTGCACTGTTGGTGTTCCTGGTTCTTATTCTGTAGATGTTTCTGGCATTGCATTTCAGTGTTCCTGTCACCTCTCCCAGTTCAGCATTATGGGGGGGGTTCACCTGTTGGTTCTATTGCTTCCTGGTTCGATTGATCAGCTCTTCAGACACTTTGTCTTCTCTACCTGGTCATGCACTTCAGTGGGGGTTCCAGCAGTTTCTTTTGACAGAGTTTTTAGTTCCTACTTCAGAGATGCTTCTTGCTCTATTCTTGTTCCTCTCTCTGGGACATCTTTTCCCTTTATGTTTTTGGTACCTGATCAGGCCTAGTTGCCGGGACCCATCTTTCCTGCTTTCTGCAGTAGTTTCCTAGGTTTGGCTTCTCCCTAAGCTTATCTTAAGGGGGGGTGTTAGAGTAATAGTCTATCGGGTTACTAATTTAAATCATTATGATCTAATTAGTAACTTCCCTATTCACTCTAGTTTTCTTCAGCTAACCTTAGGGTTTCCCTTTTAGGGTTTCATGTTTCCTTTTATAAGGATTCACTTGTTAGTTTTCTTAAGACAGAGTTTTGTATTCAATATTGTTGTTAATAGAAATTATTCTTTTCAACATGGATATCTCTTCTCTGGCTTTTTGGCCGCCATAGCTCTCTTTCTCTTCTGTCTTGCTTCTTTCTCGTGACAATGTTTGCATGCAGGTGATCTTGGGTGAAGTTACATTTATCAACTTCTACACAGAGAACGTGTCACCTTTTGAAACCAAATTGAAAGTCATGACCAGTCTTAATACTGAAGTGTTTGTTAGCTCCTCAGGAGAGGAAGACTAGAACAAGGAAAGGTAACATAAGGTAGCAGAAGAGGGAAGCAAAGAAAAGGGAAGGGAAGAAGGAGAAGAAGGGGAATGAATGAATGAGGAGGAACAAAACAAGGAACAAGAAGAAGGGATAGATAAGGAAGTAACCCCAGATAAAGAAGTAACCTCGGGGTGCCAAAACTTGGATTTAATTCTTCAGGTTGCCCCATATGAGTCGGTCACCGCATCTAGTAAAACTACATGTTTCACTAAAGAAATTAAGTTAAAAGGAAAATAACTTACATAGGTGAAGATGAGGGGGGAGATTCAACTATGGCTTCTTTAGGGCAAGCTTTTCATTAAACAGGGGTCATATTACTAGCATGAACAATGTCCTATGTCACCCAAGACACTAGGAGTCGCTGGAAGGCACAGGTTGCAGTTCCTTCTACAAGCACCTCCCAAATGCAAGTAACTCCATAAGACTACACATTTGAGGAGGTAGATTTGGGGAAACCCACGAGGGAAGGGAGCAAGACACTGGCCACCTTAGGGCTTAAACATGCCTTAGGGTTCATGAGTAAGGATGAGGAGACCATAAATTCCCTAATAGAATAGAATGAAGATTTGAAGAAGTTCATTCACAAGATGGTTAGTCGTATTGACCCAAGATGTCCATAGTCCTCATTACAGGCAGTATTAGAGAAGAGGAACACCCCAGAATTGGCAACGGGTTTGACACCATCCTTCATCCAAGAAAGTGCAGATTGGAAAGTTGATTTTGAGAAGTACGAAGAAGAGGCTATCAAACGGGTATTCAACCCTTATAGGATAATTTTAGTTGAAGCCTCAAATTAAATAAACTTGATGGAGAACGAAGGTGGCTTGGAGTCTTAGACAAGAAAATGGCGAGATGCCCTCCAAGACTTACAAATCATTAAGAGACAACGCTTCCAGATCTTGGTAAAGATATATGAAGGCGAAGAGCTGGAAAATTTGGAGACTTGGATCAAGCGCATAGTGAAGATAACTAGTGTTTATGAAAAATGTCAAGCCTCCATATTGGAAAAGAAGAAAGAGGTCATAGAATGGGTAGAATAAATAGATGTTTTCTTCATAGGGATTGGCCTCGACTTGTACCGAGATGAAAAGCATATCTTACGGCCATAAAAAGAAGTGGTCCAACAGTTTAGGGATATTATGGCAGGTATCAGTACCAAGGAGGCCTTACAATAGTTGTTCTACTCAAAGGAAGAAATGTTAAGGATGATACGACACAAAGAGGAGATATAGTTCTTTGCTTTCGAATTGACTACATTTAAAGAGAAGCAAGAACGAAAGGTCAACAAGGTGAAAAGAAAGAAGATAAATTACAAAGAAGTTTAGGATATCATAAAGAGGCTCTGGGCTGCACACTTAGAAGTATTCCCAAATTGACTCCTTGGACCCTCGAGCATTTTGGAGAAAATGCAGTTTCAACACTTGGCAAAATTCTCCTAAGGAAAGTATTGGCCTTTCGGCCTCCTGAAGAAATGCAAATTTTGGCCTTTCGGCCTCCCATTATTTTTGGCCTCTCGGCCTTCTAAATTTTCATCCTTTCGGCCTCCAAAAAGGCCAAAACTTTCAGATCTCTAGAGTCGGTTCGACACTTAGCTATTTTTGGATACTAAAAACTTTGGAGTATAGGTCGAGGGCCAAAAATCTGAGTGCTTCCAGCGAGATCATCTTTTTGTATGCCAGTTGAATTCCATATCAGATTGATGGTTAACTTGAGTTTTTTTTGGAAGGATTAAGAATCCCCTATCATTTCCCACTACAAGAAGAACCTCCAGATGAATATTCCAAGGAAGAACTCCAAGAACCAAGAAGAAGACTCCAGTTCACAGAAGAAACCCTATCTTCTTTCTCTTTCTTTCTTGACGAGTTTGATCCCTCTTGCATGGATAAACTAATTGTAAATAGATTTAAAATCCATGCAAGCTATTCAAAATCAATTAGCAATAGTTTCTTTTCAGCTAAGCTTTAGTTTTAGTTTATTTTCATAAATTTAGACTCTCTGATGCCCTAATTTTGGCATTCAGAGTTGGTAGATCAAAAACTCTATATATTGTAATAAAATCAATGTAATAGGGTCAGATTCTTAATATAATAAAGATCTACATTTGGTGCTTCATTAGTGGTGTGTAAATTTTTGCCATCTATGCGAATTGGTGAATTGTGTGTATGCATTATTTATTACTTTCAAAGAGCCTCTTGTTTTTTTGTGTTTTCAATTCGCGTTTACCTTAGTTGGAGTTTGTTGTTATCTATCTACCTTGCTGTGACAAATGCATGGAAGGGATCATCTATTGGGCTTAACGATAAATATGTCTCGTGGGTGCGCACATCTTGGTGGCTTCATGATTTGATAGATTTTGAATATCTTGCACGAGTGAATATATCTTCTCTCCAAACGCTTGCATCCATTGGGTATAGAATTGTGACTTTGTCTGATTTATACCTCTTGGGTTTATTCCAAATCTCCCCACCATTCAATTTGCAAGGAAGGGTTTACAACTGTTTATGTCCGTAGGATTTTTTTCAGTAATTTATTTAATTTTTTTTTACCTTTCTCCTTTGAACTCTATCTCAATCTAAAGTAATCACCTAGAAAATACAAAACTGCATTTTTATTTCAAACACTAATCTTGTTAAAACATAAAATAACAAAAATAGTACTAAAGATTGTTTTGCAGTTTGATGTCTTGAACATACCAGAAAATGCCTCCTCGTGAACACTCACATTTATCTTCAACTGAGTAACCAAGTAGGTTGTGACCCGAACTTGGAGAACCTTGGGAATAAATCTGTTATTCTTTCAAGAGAGAAAATTGAATCCTGAGATTCTAGCAAGTTGGCTTGTGTAAGAATGATGCTCAACAAGACCCTTATTTGTTAAATGACGAACTAAAATGAAAATCAACTATCTCTTCACCCTCATTTTCTTGATGTGTGATTCATAAGGATGTTTGTTAGTGATGCAAAAGTAGAGATGTGGTAATATTTATGCACTCTATAGAGTTAAAGAGGTCTCTTCATGTTCTTGTTTGTATTGGGATAAATTGCATGCACTTAACTTAGTAAGAGTTGAATATGCTAATGTTATGCATAATCAAGAAGATATGTTAAGTAGTGATGAAATTATCCTTCCTAATTGGGATTTCAAATTATGCCCTTATTTCATAAATCTTAGTTATTGAATATAAATATGTTGATTAATCTTGAGATTCTATGCACTGAAACAAGTGAATTTTATTTGCTTATGTTATGTGTATAATTTATGAAATTCCTTGTGTGTACTTGAGCTCATCTTGCTGATGGAAGTTATTATTTCATGGATTGAGTAGAGGTAAATATTGACATGTGGATGTTGTAAGATACTATATCCTATATGTGAAAGATGAAGTTTATGTTAAGTATGGCATTGTATGTGACCTCATGCTATGATGAGAGATGGTTTGTGAGAGGTGGATTTAGAAATGGTAAATGATATGAGATGACATCTTCAAAAGAGGAATATTGTGGATATTTTGATATGATAGTGTAGCGTAAATATGAGAAGAAATGTAATTACCTTATAATGATTTTGTTTCTTATACAAATGTACTCCCTTGTGAATGTGACAAAACCAATACCAGTAATTGTAATGGGTCTTCTGTAAAACCAGTGCTTGTTGTGTGTGTCATGGAGTGGTGTGATTAAACACCCATACATGGACGATATGTTTTCATGTTATGTGTATGGAAGACCCATACCATTTATGTGTTGTTTTCTTGATTGTTACCCTACTTAGTGCCAACCTACAGGTTGTTTACAATTAAAGGAGAATAAATTGTTAGCAATTCCTTGGGTAGAATGAATGGTGTACGAATAATGATGACACGAAGAGACCTTTGCTTCAACTACTTGAGGTATGAGGTAATCAATACCTTCCCCCATAACTCAGTATGTGAAGGGGTAGTATATTATTAACATTACCACTCCCTTGGGTAGAATGGATGGTGTACATGTAATAGCGGTGTGAAGCAACCTTAGCTTCTACTACTCAAGGGATGAGGTAAACCAATACTTTCCCTTATGATGGACCCATATGTGTGGTTCATAAGTGCTTTCTCCAATCCCTACAGTTCTTGAGCACAATACTAGTACTCGATATGAGATTCTATGGACATATATATGGTTATGGATATATACATTTTTATGTAGTCTAACATGTGGAGGGAGATTTTACCCATGTTGTGATGGATTTCATATCCGCACATCTTTTGACATGATACAATTTGTATGATACCACACCCAATGATGTTTTGACATAGTGTGGGTGATGATGTCATATTGTTGACGGTAACGAGCTGAGTTGGAGGCTACGATGCCACACACATAGTTACATGAAGGAAAAATATATGTATGTTATGTTTTCCTACTTAATGTAAAGAAATTTGGAGACACTTTCATGCTTGTAAAGGGGCACCCATGGATGCTTGGTTGTTTATACGTGGTAGGTATATGGATGAGCCCTATACATGTATACCTCTAGCTACGATGATGAACTTTTGAGGTATCTCTATGCAAGGTGTGTCTTGTGCATACCTTCTCCACAAGGAACACTTCCATGCGATATACGATCAGTGCATGAGTGGCTGCAAGAAGTTGAGTCCCACTTTTGGGCAAAAAGTGGAAGTGTTTTCCCTATTTTTCAAATTTTCTGTCAATTGATGTCAAAATTTGAGGCACTTAGAGATTGAATCTCAAAATAGTCCACTACTAGAAAATGTAGTTCTCGGAGTCTAGTTTTCAAATATGTAATTTATTTGAATAGCTACATGGTAGAAAATAAATTTTAGTAGGCATGTTTAAAAACTCCTTTTTCAAAATGCTTGTTTCAGGACCATACCCTACATGTGTACGACCACCCTATTTTGAAGTAAATAAATGAATTTTTCTAAATCCTTCTGGGGGAAGGTACCTAACACATCAAAGATTGTTCAGAATATTTTTCCTTATTTTTTAATTGAATATTTTTTTTATTAATTTTTAATTGACTATAAAGTACATTTTGAAAACCTTTGGTGTATGACCACCATAATTTGATGAAAATTTCACTTTTTAGATTTTTTTTTTTTTTAAAATTTGAATTAAATTCTATGTAGATGGGCTCATATATTTCATTTTTTCAAAAACCTAAAATCAAAGAAGTTATTAAAATTTTTGTAAACCTTACTATTTAAACTTTAGGTACCACTTAGGCATAATAGTTATTGTAAAAATACTAAAATTTGTCATATCAATATAAAATTTATATTTTTATAATCTGTACAATATGAATTGAAATGGGTTTCCGTTTCGTCTAAAATTACATTCGGGAAGACCTCCAAAAATTCATCACAAAGCACAAGTTTTATTTTTAAATGCCTTAGCCATATTTTGGCAAGGCCAAGCACAGGCTTGGTGGGACCAAGCCTGTCTCGAACCAAAAACTAGGGTGGAGGTACAGTCCCCACTCCTGGTTTTAAGAAATGGGCACCCATTATTTAAAATTCACAAAACACCTGTGCCCATTTCATTTTGGACCATTAAAACCAAAACGGGCACCCGTTTTATGGAATGGGCACCCATTTCATAAACAGGCACCCGTTTCATTTAAATAATGGGTGCCCATTTCTGAAAGATCCATTGGAGACAAAAAAATATTATGTGGGCCTGATCTCAATGATTGATGATTATTCAATCATTTGTATGACATATCCGTGTTGCAGAAAGAATATTGTCAACCAACATTCTCTTTTCTTGTCTTATTTTGGATCTAACAAGAAGGGATTAATTTGAATTCAAATTTTGGTGCAAACATAGGATCAAAGGAATGCAAAAAGAGGCAAATAAAGGTTCTGGCAGCCGATGAGGTTGTAGAAAATAAAGAGAAAGAGGCAAAATGACAACGAGAAAGAAGAGCAAGAATTTGAAACCTGGATAATTTTGGAGCATCGAGTTCACCAATCAGTTCAAAAGATGAGAACAATGAGGACACCATGATGGATGCAGAGGTTGAAGAGAAAAATGCAATAAGAAAAAATTTACGTGCATTTTCTAATCAAGTGTTGGATACAGGTATGTCTTCACAACCAAATGAAACTTATTGTGATAAAGAAATTGATCTTTTTGTATTAGTGGGTTACTCTTTAAATCATTTAGATTTTATTCCTGAAAATAGAGTAATAGATTATATTGCACATCAAACACCACAAATTAGTAATGTTAATCATAATGATAAAGAAACTAAAAATCAAACACCAATTGAAAGTGAAATTCAAACCCCAATTGAAATTGACAATCAAATGACAATT
>MU227659.1:2747785-2760806 GCA_018584345.1 Thuja plicata
GAGAGAGAGAGAGAGAGAGAGAGAGAGAGATTATTGTTTATTTTCTAGACCTAGGATTTGTAATTTTGTTTTCAGTTGTGTCTAGGTTTACATTTTTGTTTTGTACCTAGGGTTTCTTGTTTCAGTTGTGTTTAGGTTTAGGTTTAGGTTTTCTACCTAGGGTTTTAAGTTTTGAAAGTCTTATTGTTTTCTACAATAATTTACAAAGTAAAATAAAACTAAACATAACATGTAATTTATTGTAATCCTATTAAAAAAAACTTCAAACATTAAACATAATATGTATTGAATATTAAATATTAAACTAGTTCTGAGAGAGAGAGAGAGAGAGAGAGTTTATTATTTATTTTCTAGACCTAGGGTCTACAAATTTGTTTTCAGTTGTGTCTAGGTTTACATTTGTGTTTTCTACCTAGGATTTACAATCTTGTTTCACTTGTGTTTAGGTTTAGGTTTTATTTTTCTACCTAGGATTTCTTGTTTCAGTTATGGTTAAATTTAGGTTTAGGTTTTAGTTTTGTACCTAGGATTAAATAAGTTTTGAAATTTTTTGTTGTCTTCTACAATAATTTACAAATTAAAATAAAACTAAACATAACAATTTATTTTAATCCTATTAAAAAAAATCTTTAAATATTACAGAGTAAACATAATACATTTTTTAACATTAAACTAATTAAAAACAATAATAAATTACAATTTTAATGAAAAAAATAATAAACAACAATGATATGTACTTGGACTCAAATAAACAATAGCAAGGGGGTTAGTGGTAGCTCTCGAAATGGGCATCCATCTACAGAAAAATGTGATTCTGTTTTGCAAGTTGTGAAAATGACTTGCAAAACGGTTTAAAAGAAAAATTAAATACTTTTACAAAACAGGCACCCATTTTGTAAAAAATGGGTGCCCGTTTTGGTCTGGGCACCCGAACCAAAATGGGTGCCCATTTTATATTTACAGCTCGGGCGCCCAAAGCATAACGGGCACCCTTTTCTAAAAACACGGGTGCCCGTTTTGATTTGCCAATTTTTTTTGGCCGTGGACTTCCGCGGAATTGGCACCCAACTTTGTGCATGCACCCGTGTGCCTTCTTCGCTTGGTGTATGGTCATGTCGGATGTGTTGACATGCTCATTCTACACCACCCAATGTGGGGCATTGTCGAGGTGAACACCCCATGCCATGTGGATAATGAGCCGCTGGGTCACCATATGATGGGCTATTGCGATAGCCATCTGTTGTTCCCTCATTCCTCGTAAGGTGACTAGATATAGTCACACAGTTATGTAATGTGCAATTTATGATGATTTTTACATTTGTCTGTGTAGACTAGCAATTTTTTTCATCTTTGAATATTATTGTTTAGCCACAATTTATGAGATTTATCTTATATTAGTTTATTGTTGAAAAATTGATTGGATATTCTTATCTTATTGTTGAGATTGATATTTCAATTTCTTTTATTTGTAAACTTTGGTGGCTAGACTAGTTTTTCCTTGGTGTTTTTGAATGTTAGTTTTGTTCTTGTGTGATTCCTCACCAAGGACGTATGAGAAAGAGTTGGTAAGTGTATACGAAGAAGCAGACATAGGGAACCCTTGAGGATGGGGGTATGTGAGGTTGTTATGTAGCTAGTATCCACTACCCACCTATGAGTGGTGTCTATTCCTTGGAGGCTAACCACCTTACACAAACAAGGGATAGGGCATGTGGTCTTGTATGGAGGGTCTTTTTGTGTGTATGGCCCAAAAAACCATCAACCTATTGAGTGAGGCATGAGTTATGGATTATTTTATGGATTATGGATTGCATATATAGATGAGACTGGTATTGTACCCTAGAGTGAGAGCTTGTCTAGAGAGGAAGTTGCTCCTGAACCTTGTGATGTGTAATCCCGATGATGTGGACTTGTCTATTTGTGTAGAATTCATCTCTAGTTATGCTTATTGTCACATTATAGAGATAGAAATGTATCATCATGTTTTGTTAGATATCATCATGCTTTATGAGTTTTGATTGCTATGTGGATTGTGAAATTTGAAAAGAAATGAAAATTGTACTATGGATAAATGAAAATATTTTTAAAATTTATTTTGATTTATGCTTAAGGAAAAATTGAACGATTCAAGTTGATTATTTTGTTTACAAATTAACTAAATGGTGGTACAATTGAGTGTCTTATATGGATTAGTATATTGTAATTCTAAATTAGTAGGAAATAATGTATCTTTCGATTAATCTTACACAAAAGGGGAAATTTTGAATGAATGTTGAGTAGGAATTACTAGTATATTGAAGCTGTAAATGTAAGTTAATAATAATTTTATGAAACATGATTAGGATTTTGTGCCTTTATAGCTAAACTTTTTCCTTACAAGAAAATGGTCTATATTATTCTTTACATTGAAGATTTATAGCTTGTGTTGCTAATAAAGAGGAAACATTTCATATGTGCTAGTGTGGGAATAAGTTTGAGTCTATGATAGTTGGCGAGAATATGAGCGGATGTGCATAAATATAAATATCACACCTAACTATTTGTTTGATTATTTGTACTATCGCATTGGTTCAAGGAATGATTATTTCATTGTATATTAATTAAAGGTTGATGTCGAGCTAATGGATGTTATGTTTCTATTTTAGTCTTTGTGAATTCAAGGAGTAAGTCGAGTCTTAGGGGGGAAGGATGCCATATCCCAAATTTTATTCTCTAGAAAATCAAATCACTAATGGTAATTATGGATAATTATGGGCGGTAATTTAATTATGTATAATTATGCCTTAATTTAAATGTTAATATAGATGCAATACGAATGTATTATATACAATCTTGTTTTGATTATGATTCACGAATTAAGCTACTAATGACAAATCGAGTGCAAGTGTGTGCTGGTATTATTGATGGCGAGAACATAATTGAAGTAGACGTGTCTAGCTTCTTGGTTGTAAGTGGTATAAGGGCATCCTACACACACACACACACACACACACACACACACACACACACACACCACATGAACACATAGGTAATTGCATCTATCGAGTTAAATGTTTGCACCGCATTACAAATATGAAAGCATGAATTAGTAACTCTTAGAGTTATCATAATCGAATAGTATTTCATTTCAAATTTAAATACATAATGGTTTTCATTTACAAATGTAATCATTTATTCACTAGAAAGAGTAATTGTATTGTTTTAGTTTGGTCAAGTGATAAAGTATATGAAAAACAGATATATAATCAAATTAGATGAATATTTAATGATTATCATTAGTTATACAATAATTTTTCCTTCATGCGCCACTGCTTTGGCCGCTTGAGGGTCTGTCTTTTTATTTGCTTTCTATTTGGTATTTTTTGGGCAATGCCCATTTGACATTCCGATTTAGGCCTTGTTTTTGTTACAACTATGGTTAAATTTGAGAGTTAAATGGTTTTCCTCTCAAACTTCTTTATGTTACTTTTGAACTTTTCAATGATTAATTAAATTTTTTTGAAGCCATCTTTACGTCAAAAAAATAATTATTTTTTTCTACTACATTTTATTAAATATACCAATATTATAGAAACTCAAATAAAATTTATAAATACTTTTTACTACATATTATTTGGACAAAACTTATCTCATAGACACTTTTACGCCAAAGGTGTTTTGTATCTGAAAAGGACCTGAGATGAGCATCGAACGATTTACAGAGGTTTCTACGGGTGTTAAACGATTCAATCCATCTCTCCCGTTCATTTTTACACATGTTCATTGTTCACAGACTCAAATAATTCGATGCGTCCATCCAGACACGATGTTCCTCGCCCGCTATGGATAGTACATGTCATTTGTAAACCCTGTTCCCCGAAACCTTCACATGATGCGAACCTTGCATAACAACGCTGATGGAAATAACCATTTTATGGCAGGGCTAATCTTCATGTGAAATGCAACAAAGATAAAAAGAGTCAAATTTTTTTTTTTCAAATTTGAGAAAACATACTATTTTTTTTGCAAGTTTTTTGTAGTTCTCCACCACAAAATATGCAGATCATGAAGAACAAATGTTAAAAATTTCGCGAAATTAAATTTTCTGTTTTTTTGAAATTTAGTCAATAATACATTTTACATGAAAGATAACCGCATCCAAAATTTATAATATAGAAACTATAAATCAAAAACCTATCTATTTCTCCCCTCCCAGCAGTCCATCGCAACTGTCAATGAGTTGTCCAGTACTTTGTGGTTGAGGGTGTACCTATTTGAACTGAGGCAAGCTCATTTTAACCATTAATGGCTGATACTTTTCAAATAAGGTACAAGCCAATTGAACATTTTCTAACCATTGATTTGCAATCCAATTTTTGGATGTTCCTATTTTAACCCGATCCTCCCTCTCTCATCATCATTGTTACCTGTTCCTGTTCCTGTTCCTGTCCACCACTGTAGACAGCGTGAGACACCATGTACACCCCACAAGCTTTGTCAATTTATCGAAATGGACACCGCAACTACTTTATTAAAAAAACTTTATTAAGATTTTTTTACGTTTATTAGATTTGTTTATTTCATGTAAGTCGGTTTTATATTATAGTCTATAAACTCTCAGAATATAATCCGTCTAACAAAAGCGAGTAATGTTTTTTCTCAGACGATAGGGGTTGTGTAAAATATAAACTTATGTATAGAGAACTGAATTATCACTCCTTCACGATGTGACAACTCCAGCAATTAACACTTAAACATGTGTGAAAACGTACTTTTTTTTCCAGAACCTAAACATTTTTAACAGATTGAAAATATATGATATTAATTAGAATTATATGACCTCTGTGCCATTAGAATTTGGGCCACAATGAATAGAATTTATAATATATATATTTTAGTTTGCAGAAATTAGGAGTGTAGGAAAACTTATTAATTGCAATGACTCTTTGCAAAAACAAGCCATTCACAAGAGCTGGTGTGAAGAGGGTATTATTAGTTTGGCTTTTTAGGCTACCTTTTAGATCACCCATCAACATTTTGTCATTTGTTTAATAAGCTTATTTTATAGTCACTTCTATATTTTGTATGAAATTTTTATTACTGTTTAGTCAATATTTTTTGTTTGTTATTTTAAAGGAAAAAAGTTATCTGTATAAGAAACTTAATTTACTGAGTGAATTGTTAATCAAAAATTAGTTTATAATTATATTCTATTTTGAAGAGATCTAAATTATTATATATAATTTAAAATTGTTTTAAATTTTATGTATTATTATAAGTTTGTATATTAATTTTATAAAAAAATAAAAAAATAAAGTTAATTTAATTTCTAAATTCATATTGAAAAACTAATAAAAACTAAATCTTCAAATATTTTAAAAAAAAAATTATATCTTATCTTTTTCAAAATATTAATAAATATTAGAAAATAAAATAGTATTTGTATTTATTTATAGAGCGAATGTATATATGCAGTGATAAGTATTTGTGCAATGTAGGTTTAATAGCGTCACTCTTCTTTGTAACGTGAAGATAAAATATCCAATGTGTTTGACTCACTTTAGTTTTCCACAACCTGCAATTGATTTATTTTTTCACAGCGTCGTTTCCAGCTGTCTCCTTCCGGTAACCAATTTTCCATTAAAGATGTAATGATATTCTTTTTCTTTTTGTTTGTTGGCCAGCAAACGGAGAATTTAAAATATTGTACAGGTATCAGTTGTGGAATATTAATTGTAATAGAATGAATTAGATACAAAATAATTGAATATAATATTGACATAAACCCAACCCTACACGGTTCTAGACATTCTTATTATTTTATTATTCTTATATTTCTTACTTCTCTTCATTTTGATTTTATTGCTTGTATTATTTTTAAATTTTTTGTTGAGATTTATATTTAGTCCTAATTAGATGATGGATGTTTTATGATGAAACTTTCGTAATCTACTTGTCTTCTTTTTTTTTTCTTTGTTTGTCATTTTCATAAAAAAAAAATTATTCTATATAATTTTTTTTTGTTTACTTTGTGTGTCCACAACAAGTTAGATTATGATTATGACAATCATATAGATTTTTTATCATATTGTTGAGGACCATATAGAATCATATTATGTTGATAATGACCATTTAAACAAGTGTCACGTAGTGGCGTGTACTTCCTGTTATAGTACATTATAATAGAAATATAAGAATTATTTTAATTTATTTTTATAATAATTATATTACAAAATATTATATAATTTAGAAATTTTAATATATATATTATATAAAATTTTTAATAATTTAATATAGGTAACTTTTTTTTTTCTATTAAAGATATATGATTATATTAATGTCATAAAAACTGAACATCTAGGTGTCTAGCTCGTGCTAATTACCAAAATGAGAGCCAAAAACATATATAGGTTAATATATACCTCCTGCTACACTTGACTGCTATATCTGGAACAGAAAAAGACCCTAGAACTATCACAATTTATGGAAGTGAATTATACAAAAGAGGTAGCCAACATTCAATCAAAATCTTCATCTCTATAGGGTACCCAAGTTACCCAGCCACATGTTCCTTCCATCCACTTCAACACCTCATCCTTCCTAATATGTTGTTCATATGGGTGTGTCAGGGGCACTAGAACTAGAATACCTGGGCTTGGAACTGCAGAAATGGGGACAACATTAATGACTAGTTTGTCATCCATGTTTAGCCCTTGCACCTCTGCCATGAAGTTGTGTAGGGCAGCTCTGAATGGTGCTAGCTCCTCGGATTCTTTAGTCCAAGTGTATCCATGCGACACCTCCCAAGCACCAAGCCTGACCATCTCGTTCTTGAATAGGTCTTCCAGCTTCTTTCTCTTGATTTTGATCACAACTGTTACCTGCACAACAATATCATGAAATATGAGTCTCTTGAGAGACTCAGTAAGGCTTCTATTATGACCACCAAAAATAGTATCATTCCTCTTTTTCTAGATGCTCCACATAATTAAGCTAGAGATAAGTGCAAAATAACTATTAAAAGGCTGCTTCAAACCATTAATATGACCTGATATAATATCCAGAACAAAGACAACATAAGCTTGAGGAAAGCCAAAGAGTTTCTAGATATCAATAGCAAACGGGCAACTAAAGAACACATGACTGACAAATTCAGGGAGAGGGAAAAAGGCACACAAACTAGGATCTCCATTAGGCAGACAAAAAGGCAACCTAAGTAAGATAAGACGCCATAGAGAAGCTTGGAGCTGGATTCGGTAATCAGGGTTCCATCTACCCAATTGAACTGGATATGGTAGTCAAGTTGTCCACATACAACTATTTGTGAAGGAAGAGGTTGTCACAAGACTCCTTAACCACTGAGTAGGTCCTAAATTGAGAATGAGGGAGATGAAATCTGTTCTTCAAATCATCCCATTCCACTAGTTGATCATCTTGTAAGATATCTGCTAAGTAAGATATGCCCTTCCCATCCCACTTCCTGGCTGAGCAACATTGCAGAAATGCCAATGGTTTACCTCTGCTTTTGAGGTTCCACCAGATGGATCGGTAACCACAGGTCTTACCATGGCTGTGAAAAATACTGTTGTCAGTAATGAGATGTCTAACCAAGTTTCATGCTTTCTAGATAGATTTGAACACAACATATCCTTGTACCTTTATCTCTACCTCACCTACTATATTGTCATTCATGGATAGGTGCCTCCATAATTTCCCTTTCTTGGGGTGCCCCCTATATATGTTATTTCTGATCAGGGCTTTCCAAGGTTCCTCCCCTACCAAGGCTCTTGTGATCCACTTAGTAGCCAAGGATATTCCTTGTATTCTAAGATCCCTGAGGCCTAGTCCCCCCCGTTTCTTGCTTTTAGTGCACCATTCCCACTTGACTACATGACTTGTTTTGTTACCTCTGCCATCTGACCATAAGTAGTCCCTGATAGTCTTCTGGATGTGGTTGAACTAGTATTGATTGAATAACTAGGTAGATGAGAAATATAAGGTGTAGGATGGCATCACTTTTTGGCAGACTTGAACTCTGCCTGCCATAGACAGATATTGATTGTCCCATTTGTTGAGTTTCTTATCCACTTTCTCCTTGACCATCTCCCACATGTCTTTAAGGTTAAGATTTAGGGAGAAGGGGATGCCAAGGTATTTGACCTGGTAGTCTGGGCCCTCCCACCTGTAGTTCCATCTAGAGAGCCAATCAGGAGGTGCTTCTGTCCACCCCAGAAATAGGGATTTCTCCATAGATATCTTACTTCCAGAGGCAGAGCAAAATAGTTTCATCTTCTCCATGAAGTAAGGTTCTCTGATTCTAATTTTAGAAGCAAGGTTGTGTCATCCGCAAATTGAATGTTTGTGATCTCCTTCTCCTCAGGCAGTAGAACACCTCTGACCCTTGGTATGATAGTGTAGTCAACGATGAGATTTCCAACTGCTTCTACTGCTATTACAAATAATGCAGGGGCTAGAGGGCACCCCTGCCTTATTGACCTTGTCATTTCAAAGCAATCTGAGCTAATACCATTTACCTCACCTCTTGTATGGGCCCCTTTCATTAAGGTTTAAACCATATTAATGAAGTTGTTCGGTAAAAGCACAAAGTTGTGTCACGTTTCAGGACCACTTATCAACACAGCTAAATTTGAGTATTTCTAAATAAAAATTAATTTTGTCAAACATATGGTCTAGCTAGATTCATTCTAGCTAAAGCTAGATAAGTGGTTAAACTTTCCCAATTGGAAATGTCTATTAAATGCATGTTTTATACCAATTACCAAAGACATAAAATTATTTCAGAAAATCGATGTTTCAATAACCCCTACTCTTTTTAATGATATTTTTTAAAAATATAAAAAATACCCTTTTGTAGAGCTTAGAGTCGAGATTATTGTCATATAAAGTTTATAATATTTTAATTAGATCTAATATATTATAATTTCAAAATACAACAAGTAGGTATTTTAACATTCGAGAAGATGTTGCTTCAAATAAATAAAAAAATAGTAAATCATATCAAAAAAATTTAAAATTTATATTTAACACTAGAGGAGAGAGTCTTCTTCAAGAATATGTAATTTTTTTTCTGAATGGTGCAGATTTGATAGGGGAAATTTGGAGAGAGATGAAAACTATCAATTTCATATAAGTTCAACTTTGAGCAGCTATAACGGGGAAAATATACATTAAAAACCAATCTTTCTTCTTTTCTGCACTAGCTATATATTTTATCTATAACATATTTTGAAATCAGAGGAAAAATAGATTATTTGCATATACTTGTTTGGAGGGAACTAGACCCCAGATTTTCAGCAGTTTTCAACAATGGAAAAATGGGCTTCAAAAATTAAAAAACTATGTACATTCTTGTTCAATTTTTTTTTTTTAAATTATAGACATAAACATAATCCATTTTTACACATTTCTCTAGATTACATCATCCTCAAATTCTAAATAAAAATGCCACCTTTTATGTCGTTAAAGTTGAACAGTTTGCATGTTGTGGTCCTTTTCCTTTATAAAAGTGTGACACAGGTTTGTACTTTTAGGGGATTCCCAGTGCTGCCATCATCATGTATAAGAAGTCTCATTCTATCATGTCGTAGGTTTTTTCATAGTCTAGCAGGAGCATACATACTTGTTGCTTAGACTGCTTAGCCCACTCCATAGCTTCCCAGCAAGTGACTACGTTTTCCAGAATGCACCTACCCTTCACAAAGCCTGTTTGGCTGCAATCAATAATGTTGGAGATACCTTCTTGAGTCTGGTAGCCATGACTTTGGCTAAGATCTTATAGTAGGAGTTAAGAAGGGTGATAGGTCTCCAGTTCTTTATTAGAGATATATCACCTTCTTTGGGGATAAGTTTGAAAACACCATTGTTGACATCTTTTCCCAAAGTGCCAACCTCAAAAGCTTCATTGTACAACTCCCAAAGATCTTGACTAATCCAACCTATGTTTTTCCTGTAGAATTCTATGGGAATCCCATCCGGGCTAGGGGCCTTGCTCACAACCATTTGAGTAATGACCTCATTGATTTCTGCTACCTCAATAGGCTGATTGAGAAGGGATGAGTCCGCCTCCTTCATTTTTTTTGGGATCACCTACTCAATTTTGGTCATAGCTTCTATCATCTCAACTCCATTTCCTTGGGAGGTAAAATTTTTATGGTAGTAGTTTTTGAAGGTAAGGAGGATCTGAGATTGATCATCAATTTTGCACCCCTCATCCCATATTTCCTCAATCTTTCCTCTTGTTTCTTTCTGTTTGAGGAGATTGAAGAAAAACTTAGAGCCTTTGTCACCATGTTCTACCCAGTTGCTTCTGGATCTAATCTTAATGCATTTGAGCTTTTCATTCTGGATTTTCCTGAGCTCACCTTTTGTTTTAGCCATATTTAAAGTGGCCACCTCTGAGGAGCGGTTGTTTTGAAGTTCTAATTCTGCCCTTGATAGTTGTTCTTGTAGTGCTCCCTCTGTCCATCTCCCATTCCTAGCTTTCTTACCCCCTGTAGTTTGGAACAGAGCTCTCCAACTGGTTATGTTTTGGGCCCATTTGTCCCTGACACTAGGATGTCCATCCACAATATCATTAAACCATCTGATCATCAAGACTGCATTATTGATGTCTGGTTCCTCTAGCACGGAGGTATTAAGAAAGAATGATCCAAGCCTCGGGCATCTCTTAGGGGTATGACAGGTTGAGAGGAGTTTGGAAGTGATGGGATGGTGATCTGATAAGGTATATGGGGTGACTCAGATTGCCCTTCCTGCCTCATCCTTTTGGCATTTAAAAACTACATGGTTGAAGTATAATTGGTCCAACCGAGATTAAATCCTCTTATTGCCTTGCTGATAATTACACCAGGTGTACCATATATCCTTATGATCATTCTTATTACCTCTTAGGGGTTCGGTAAGTTTATGTCTGTTAAGGAATTTAGTCCAGAAATATTGTTCACTTCCTTTCCATTCCAGCTTGTTAGCCCCTAGCTTATCTTGTGGGAGGTCAACCATGTTGAAGTCTCCTCCCACTATCCAGAGGATCTCTTCAAGAGAGCCTAACCATTTCCAAAGTTTAGTCCTTTCCCTATAGTCATTAGGAGCATAGATTGAGCATAATCCAAATTTAGTTTGGTGATCTTCAAGTACAATCCAACCTGCCCTGTTGTTCGGTGAGGTACCCCAATGTAGGACCTTATTGGCCCATAGGGGCTGAGGAGGATGGAAATTCCACCTTTCCCCTAGTTGTGGGAGGAGGAGAAAGAGGATGCTTCTCTCCAAATGCATTTTAGAGCTATATCAAGAAAGAATTTGTTGGCTTTGACTTCCTGGAGCATCAAGCAATCTACCCCTTTATAGGCTCTCCTAAATCTCTGTACAATATATTTTCTGTCAAGGACTCCAATCCTCTGACATTCCAAGATGCAATTGTGAAGTCCATACACTAGGTGGGGGATTTAGATCCATTCCTAAAGCTTGAGAAGCTTTTAGGGATGTCATTAGTATGTGGATCTCTCGGTTCTTTCTTGTTACTAGAACCTGCTAGTCTCTCTTTTTTCTTCTTGCCCTTTATAGGGCTTTCATCTTCCCCTTTGACCAAGGGGGTCTCTCCTCTAGCTAGAGGGTTGGTGACTCTCGAGATTCTCTTGGTTTCGTTATATTTAAGAACTTCTTCCCAAGGTCTATCAATAAAAGGAACAATGACCCAGTTTTGAATTATGCCCTTTTCACTAAAGATATCTTTGAGGGAGGGCCCATGGATATGCATAAGAGGATTATCTTCACCCCTCTGGTTGACACCATCCAGCCTAGCTAGGGTAACAATGAGGGTATGAAAAGATAACTCATGTGGTTGACAAGGGTGGGGAGGGTCAGGAGGGATGACATGAATAACTAAAAGGTCAAAGTCATGAAGAGAGATACTGACAGACGATGTCAGGCCAGAGGCACCATTCTTATCCTCAGAAGTGTCCATAGCATCACCACCTCTAACCATAGACCCATCTTTATCACCATTTGAGGGCATCTTCTCAAAACTCTCCAAGTTATCCGAACTATAGTGGGCGGGGTCACCAAGAAGGGAAGGCTGATCAACAAATCTTTCATTAACATTGCCTCTCCTCCTCTTGGAGGGGCCGTCAACTTTTCTGATTTTGTCCAATGTCAATTGTTGTGCATTCTTGGATTGTCTTCTATGTTTGTATTTAGGGGTAGGAGGGATCTTTTCTCCACTTCTTGTGCCTTCCTTCTTATTCTGAGTGTTCAAACTTGCTAAATCCAGACATTAATGAGATGTCCAACTACTTATGCTACTATTACAAATAATGTAGGGGCCAGAGGGCACCCCTACATTATTGACCTTGTCAGTTCAAAGCAATCTGATCTAATACCATTTACCTCTATTGTTGTATGGGCCCCTTTCATTAAGGTTTGGACCATATTAATGAAGTTGTTGGACCATATTAATGAAGGCAGTAGAACACCTCTAACCCTTGGTATGATAGTGTGGTCAGCAATGAGATGTCCAACTGCTTCTGTTGCTATTAAAAATAATGTAGGGGCCAGAGGACACCCCTGCCTTCTTGACCTTGTCAGTTCAAAGCAATCTGAGCTAATACCATTTACCTCTACTCTTGTATGGGCCCCTTTCATTAAGGTTTGGACCATATTAATGAAGTTGATGGGGATTCCCAGTGCTTCCATCATCATGTATAAGAAGTCCCATTCTATCCTATCATAGGATTTTTCATAGTCTAGCAGGAGCATACATACTTGTTGCTTAGACTACTTATCCCACTCCATAGCTTCCTAGCAAGTGACTACATTTTCCAGAATGTACCTACCCTTCACAAAGCTTGTTTGGCTGCAATCAATAATGTTGGGGATACCTTCTTGAGTCTGGTAGCCATAACTTTGGCTAAGATCTTATAGGAGTTAAGAAGGGTGATAGGTCTCTAGTTCTTTATTAGAGATTTATCACCTTCTTTGGGGATAAGTTTGAAAACACCATTGTTGACATCTTTTCCCAAAGTGCCAA
>MU227659.1:2770242-2789495 GCA_018584345.1 Thuja plicata
CATAAGGTGTCATAAGGGGTCTTAGGACCCATTAATGGGTCCTACGACCCCTTATGACACCTTATGACCCATTAGGAAGCCTAAGAGTACATCTTGTGGGTCATAAGGTGTCTTAAGGTGTCCTAGGACCCATTAATGGGTCCTACAACCCCTTATGATACTTTACGACCCATTAGGAAGCCTAAGAGTGCATATTAGGGGTTGTAAGGTGTCTTAAGGGGTCTCACAACCCATTCATAGGTCCTACAACCCCTTATTACACATTACAACCCATTAGGAATCCTAGGAGTACATCTTAGGGGTCGTAAGGGGTCTTATGGTGTACTAAGACACATTAATATGTCCTATGACCCATTGAGACCCATTAATGTATACTTGGAACCCTAAGATGTATTCTTATGGTTCCTAAGGGGTCGTAAGGTGTCTTAATGGGTTCTATGACCCCTTATGACACCTTATGACCCATTAGAAAGCCTAAGAGTACATCTTAGGGGTCATAAATTGTCTTAAGGGGTCCTGACATCCATTAATAGCTCCTAAGATATAGTAATATGTCCTATGATCCCTTGAGACCCATTAATGTGTACTAGGAACCCTAATATGTATTCTTAGGGTTCCTAAGGGGTCGTAAGGTGTCTTAAGGGGTCCTAGGACCCGTTAATGGTCCTAAAACCCCTTATGACACCTTACAACCCATTAGGAAGCCTAAGAGTACATCTTAGGGGCTGTAAGGTGTCTTAAGGGGTCGTAGGACCCATTAATGGGTCCTACGACCTTTTATGACACCTTACAACCCATTAGAAAGCCTAAGAGTACATCTTAGGGGTCTTAAGGCATCTTAAGGAATCCTAGGACCCATTAATGGGTCCTACGAACCCTTATGACACCTTAAGAACCTAGAGAGAGAGAGATAGGACAATACATCAAGATACCAAGTACATCAAAGAAGATCAACTATGAAGTTCTAAAACCTATAAATGTTCTCTAAATAGCATGTGACTATAATAGTCATAAAGGACTAATATGCATTGTAAGTGGACCAATAGTGTCAAGGATTTTTTAGGGGTTACTAAGAGGTTAGAAGTGTTTAGAATAGGTCTCCAAGATGTTGGAAGTTATTAGGAAGTTTATATTTTATAATTTTTAATTAGTTTTGAGTTATTTTCATAGTTGAAAGATTCAGATTTTCAAACATAACAGTTACATTGTCTTTTAGTGGGAAACACATGCATAGGAGTCTTTTGGTATTCCTCTTCGAATGTAACTGTCAAGAAATGGCTAGAGTGGAAGATGAATCAAGTCATTAAATGATAGTAGAGTCTATTTTTTTGTGGAGAGGATGTGGTAATGTACGAATTATTCTCTGATATGTAAATAATGTTCAGATTTTCTGCAAGTCTAGTCTTGGTTTTTTATCACAGAAAATTGGGTGTTGTTGCATGGGTCATATCTCCCAACTCAACCGTTGGATCTTTCTCATCTTGGAGTATATTTTAGATAACCTAATTATGCCCATCCTCACTGGAGTGATGTTTTGTATATTATTTTATGCAAAAGTTATTCATGACAGAGTACAGGTCTATGCTGAGGGTAGCGACATGACAATTTTGGATGTATTTTTAAGATGCATGCACTAGTGCTTAGTACCTCTACATCAGAGATTTCCTTGGTATTATTATTATAATTTTAATACTAATGTTAATATAAAACCATTAATATTATAAAAAATTATATCTATACAAATAAATAAAAACTAAAACAAATTGAAAATAACATGGAATGAAAAAGTTTGAAATTGTAAATGTTGAAATTTTAAATGGAAAGAAAAATTTTGGCGGCAAAAATCTGATATCCGATTTCAAATTTGATATCCGATTTCAAATCTGATATCCTATTAGGCTTGTGCATTGGCTTTTGGTTTGGCCATGTGTACTGACACTCAGGCCTACTAAAAAGTCAACAAGCTTTTTAGCGCATTTTTGGACGAGTGAAAAGAGGATTTTTTTCACATCGCCACTTTTTGGCATACCATGATCCTACACATGCCCTAGTCATTAGGAGCATAGATTGAGCATAATCCAAATTAGTTTGGTGATCTCTTCAAGTACAATCCAGACTGCCCTATTGCAGGGTGAGGTACCCCAATGTAGGACCTTATTGGCCCATAGGAGCTGAGGAGGATGGAAATTCCACCTTTCCCCCGGTTGTGGGAGGAGGAGAAAGAGGAGGCTTCTCTCCAAATGAATTTTAGAGCTATATCAAGAAATAATTTGTTGGCTTTGACATCCTTGAGCATCAAGCAATCTATCCCTTTATAGGCTCTCCTAAATCTCTGTACAATGTATTTTTTGTCAAAGGACTCCAATCCTCTGACATTCCAAGATGCAATTGTGAAGTCCATACACTAGGTGGGGGATTTAGATCCATTCCTAAAGCTTGAGAAGCATTTAGGGATGTCATTAGTATGTGGATCTCTAGGTTCTTTCTTGTTACTAGACCCTGCTTGTCTCCCTCTTTTATTCTTGCCCTTTATAGGGCTTGCATCTTCCCCTTCCACCAAGGGGGTTTCTCCTCTAGTTAGAGGGTTGGTGACTCTCGGGATTCTCTTGGTTTTTTTATATTTAAGGACTTCTTCCCAAGGTCTATCAATAAAAGGAATAATGAACCAATTTTGATTGATGCCCTTTTCACTAACGACGTCTTTGAGGGAGGACCCATGGATATGTATAAGTGGATTAGCTTCACCCCTCTTGTTGACACCATCCAACCTAGTTGGGGTAACAGGGAGGGTATGACAAGATAGATCATGTGGTTGACAAGGGTGGGGAGGGTCAGGAGGGATGACATGAATAACTAAAAGGTCAAAGTAATGAAGAGAGCTACTGACAGATGATGCCAGGCTAGAGGCACCATTTTTATCATCAGAAGTGTCCATATCACCACCACCTCTAGCCATGGCCCCATCTTTATCACCATCTGAGGGCATCTTCTCAAAACTCTCCAAGTTATCTGAACTATAATGGGTGGGGTCACCAAGAAGGGAAGGCTAATCAACAAATTTTTCATTAACATTGCCTCTCTTCCTCTTGGAGGCCATAAACTTTTCTGATTTTGTCCAATGTCAATTGTTGTGCATTCTTCGGCTGTCTTCTATGTTTATATTTAGGGGTAGGAGGGATCTTTTCCCCACTTCTTGTGCCTTCCTTCTTATTCTAAGTGTTCAAACTTGCTAAATCCAGACCAAGAGACATAAATAAGTCATCANGAAGGCTAATCAACAAATTTTTCATTAACATTGCCTCTCTTCCTCTTGGAGGCCATAAACTTTTCTGATTTTGTCCAATGTCAATTGTTGTGCATTCTTCGGCTGTCTTCTATGTTTGTATTTAGGGGTAGGAGGGATCTTTTCCCCACTTCTTGTGCCTTCCTTCTTATTCTAAGTGTTCAAACTTGCTAAATCCAGACCAAGAGACATAAATAAGTCATCAATGGAGGAGATAATGGGGTTGGGAAGGGTGGTGGAGCAGGGGATGGTTGTCGGGGTAGGGAGAGACTGCGGGGTATCGATCTTTGGAGTAGATGGGGGAGGGGATTTGAGACCAAGAATGTTCTATTTAGGTAGGGTCGAGGCTTCTCTGGTTGGGGGTCAGAGCTTAGGTTTGGGGCCTAACAGAGGGCAATTACTTCTTTTGTGATCATCTTTCTTACAAAAGAAACAAGAATTGAGACCACCCAAATATTCCATAGGACAAGACACTTGTTCTCCGTCTAGATAAAAAAATAGGGTTTTTGGGATATCGGCGCCTGGTTTGAGAGAAATTAAAATCCTCGCATCCATATGGCGGAGGAGCACATTGGAATGGTCAATGTGGATAACACGACCTAGGGAATCAAGGGCTTCTACAAGCACATTCCAGATAAAAGGAGGGATTTGCTTGATAGCAATCCATCTCAGGCAGGAGAGGGCCATAATTTCTTCGAAGTTAGCATTACTATAGGCGCCTATAGACCAGAATTGCCTCTCAATTGTAGTTCTTTGGCTAATAGATTCATTGAAGATAATAATGAAAATCCATTTCTTTATCATCCTACAGGATGAAAACTTAAGCCCTAATTTAGAGCCCCAAACCGAATGCAACCAATTATTCATAAAAATATGGGAGTGAATTTTACTAACATCCTGAGTAGCCAATAAAATAGTAGATTCACATAGCTTGTTTCTCTCTGACTTAATTACATCTACCATATTGGAATTAGGAGAAACAATAAGAAATTTGGAGGCAGAAGCCTTACCTCTTGCTCCATGTCCGTTTCTTCCATCTGGGTCGGGTTCTTGTTGCCTACCGATGAACTTTGCGCCATCAGGGATGATCTTCGAACCAATTAGGGCCTGCCTGAATGACTTAGGGTCTGGTTCCAAGGATGCGGAGCAGGTCGGTTTAGATTCAACCTTCTTCTCGAAGACACCAGAAGAAGAAATGGGTCTGTCTGAGGACGAGGCCATCTTTATTAGAGGGCGGTGGGTTCATTAATGGCCCTCTCTGTACGAAGGGCCGAGATGGTGCCACACACTCTCAACGCGCAGAGTTGCAGAGAAAAGAAAAGTTTTAACCTCCTTATTTTTAATATAGGTAACTTTTAAAAATACATACATACATACATACATACATATATATATATATATATATATATATAATGTTATTAAATTTTTTATGTCATAAAACATATAATTAAGTTATTTAAGACGTATATTAAATGAATAATTTATTAATATTATTATTTAACTTTTAAAATTCATATAAGAAAATAATAGTAACTTTTAAGGAAATATAATAAATAATATATAGGTATATAATAATTATTGAAATAAATTTGAATAAAATTTTAAAATAATATATAATATCAATCACTATAATATTAAAAAATAATTATATTAAAATAATATTTTTAAATTTTAAATAAGTATTTTGATTAAAATTATATTTAAAATATAATAAAAATAATGCACCTAAGGGAAAAAAAATTCAATACTCCAAAAAAGAGGTTCTATAAGACAAAATTGATTGAACCATTAATAATTGTAATTGAGATAAGTATTTATAGAATATATTTAATTCATAAATATATATTTAAATTTTACAAATAGTCGAAGGGAAAAAAATAGTGATTTATGATTGGTTGATTGGTGCAAAACTAATTCACTATTTGTGCAGAAGTGAATACAATAGCCTCGAGTAAGTACAACAAGTGCTTTTTTTATATGTAATGTTAATTAGTAATACAAATATTATATTTGATTTAAAATGAATTTATAATCTTATAGATTATTAAACTTATATAGAACACTTTTTTTTTATATTGCTTTTACACTTTTACTTTGTATTATGTTGTGGGTCTATAAATGAGGCTGAAAGATTATAAATCTAATTATTAGATGTAAACCTAAGCTATTCTTGGATTAAAGTTTGGCTTCATGCCTTCAAGACCTTTGGTAAAACATGTACTTTTCACATCTACTATACTTTTAATTTTTCACAAACTTAGAAATTTAGCATATTTCCAATTAGTTTGGTTATGTACAAAATTTAAAATTATAAATATTATATAATACTTATAACATCAAAGAACTAGATATGTGTTCCTCTGTGATCAAGCCAGATTGCCTTGAGACTGATGTTCAATGTCTTGCTTCAATAATATCAACCAGTTGCCATGACATTGTAGAAAAATTCAAACTTGTATGCCCCACGACAAATCTTGTAGTAGAAATGGATGTCGAAAAACTTCAAGCAACGTTGTTAGCATTCCAAGCCACTGTCTATTTAGTTTTTGCGCTATAATCAGAGGGGCTTCTATTTTGGTACTTTGTAACCTCTATATTAATATGAATGTAAAATTGTCAATATAATAATAAAACTGTATGTTTTTTTGAAAACTACCTTTTGTACTAAAATTATAAAAAATGAATACAAGTTTTTCATTTTATATATGAAGTAAATTAATTACACTATTGTATAACTTATATGATACAAATAAGCATTATATAATTTGTAATAATATTTCTATTTGATGCATTATATACATACTAAGTTGTTCAATGCATTTTATTATTTGTACTTTAGAAATTTAAATTCTATAACTATTAATAAATATGATTGAATTAACTAAATACAAATATTATAAATAGACATTAATTTTAAGAATTGCATTATAAAAAAAATCTAATAAATAAATTGCTTGTATATTTTTCAAATGGGAAAAAGAAAATCTAGAAAAGGTATATATTTTATTGTTGCTTGTTTTTACATCTTTAAAACGATCTTATAAACAAATAAAAAATATGCACAATCAAAACAAAAGTTAGAATTTTAACTTACATTTTTTAATATATATAATTTTGTAGAAGTATTATTCCACATATTTACCTTAATTTCAAAACAAAATTACTTATATATATGTTCAATTTTTAAACTCTATTTCAGTTCTTATTATCATATTTATAGTCCTTGAATAATTAATTTGCTCATATTTAATTTTCGTGCATAAAAATAAAAAATTAAAACTCAATTCCATTATATGTTTTACTTCACTACATATAACAACTAAATATTTTATTTCTCTGGATTATGTAAATTTCAAACGAGCAAAGAAATGAAATAAAAGATAAACAAAGAAGACGAAACACAATGAACACAATATTTATAGTGGTTCAACAATTTCCTACGTCCACTCTCAAGCAAGGAATTATTATTCTACAATACAGTACAATCCAATCGTTACAATACATGACTGCCATAGTCATTCATAGAGATCTCTTCGAATATGAAGAGATGGAGGAAAGTGAACGGTGTTAGGCTTCATATCCCAACAATCTCCACGTGAAATCCAACCGGCACATCCATGCAGTGTGGTATCCCTACTTCCCATTTTGAAATTTCAGACAGTAGTCAGACCTTAAGAAGATCTCAACTTTGCCTGACTCTGTTCCAGCACACTCTGAATCACTCTTCTCCAAATCAAATCGGAATCAAAAACATCTTCTCTTCCTGCTGTATTAGGCACAAATTTGCCCATCAGTCTAGCTTTTGCAGATTCAAAATATATTTCTCCTTGATACTGCAACCCACTGCTCACATAATTGGCATTAGTCTTATCATTGTTCTCATTTAAGACAACATTTTGATTTTGATTTTGTACCTTCTCCAACGTTAGATTATAAAGCGTGTTATGCCTATTAGAGTATCCATCCACACCCTCCCAACGGATCAAATTAAAATTAAAATTTCCAACAATTTTTGTAGAATCCGAATTCCAATCCAGATTTGTTGAATCGAAATTCTCAGCCAAAGCTAAGGACGAAACATTACCCAGGTATTTTTTGCACAGTAAGATAATATTCTTCAGTGCAGTGAAAGAGTCCATGACCATAAAGTCCCTGTCACGAAGAAATTTCAGAAGCACCACATCGGTGCGCTCATCTCTCTTGAACAATACCTCCTCAACTGGCAATAATTGTGCATCCCGTGTGAACTTTCTTCCATGCCCTTCTGCAATTGTACCAGGAGTCAATTTTGACCTTTGAATGGACTTTGCAAGCACCGAATTGTGATCTACGTAATCCCCAGCCATAAATTCATGTCGAAAAACCCGAGCCTTCTCATGAAGTGGGGACACAGAGTTAACCTCTGTCTCATGCTGCTTATCCACCCGACATAGCTGTGAGTTTTGAGAGGGAACAAGTTTGACCCCCATATTTCTTGCATCTCTTAGAGCATTAACAGAGTTGTCATCACCGTGGCAATCACCAAACTCCTCTCTTGCATGTTCTAGAGGTTTTGTTTCTGTGGCCCTCGTGCCTTGTCCATACAGAAACCCTTCTCAAACAACTTTCGAACCCCGTGCAATCACACGCCCTGCATTTGGATGTGGAGTTGTATAACCTGTATATTTATCTACAAGTTCTACGGCTTTTAGCATGTTACCAATGTCCACGCTACTACTGGTAACCAGGGGCATCAAATTTTTGGTGTAGAAGACCAAGGTGCAGAGGAGGTGTTGGCATCCCTTTTCCTTGTGAATCTTGTGCGACAAGCCAGAGCCACCTGCTTTTGTGCTCCCACCCGAACCAGGCTGCCAGGGAAAATCTTCTCTCTCACACCTGTCTCCTTTGGATAGAGGAGAATACATTAATTTGTTGCCGCACAAATTCTGTCACTCGTTCTATCAATGAATTATCTTCCCTTTCGTCTGCCCTTTCATCTTCTTCCACAATAAGCTTCTCATCTCTCACAGAATTTTGTTCTCCAAGGTGAGCAACAGCTTGGGCCTCCTGAACCTCTTCTTGGCCAATACGTAGGCATCTTCTCTCGGCTGCAACAGCCTCAACATCTTCTGCCTCTTCATCTTCTGCCACAACGAATTTCTTGTCTCTCATAGACTTTCGTTTCACAGGGGTAGGTGCTTTGTTAGGAGTGAGCTCTGCAGAATAATCTATCTGCAACATCTTGAAGCAAAAGTATTTGGATCATTAAGGATGAAGTCAGAAGTAAAGAAAGTCATTTTATAATAGACCGTCACTAGGTCTTTAACAGACTTGTCAGTTTTGTCTATCTTTGCCCTCTTCCGCAAATCTTTTATGACGACTTTTCTACATTGCACATCACCCGTACGCTCAAGAATTACATAAAGCTCAAATCTGAGAGCTTCTAAATCTTCTTCTGGTTCAGCTTCAGGCTTATTTTCCCAGCCATCCCACCAATGCACATGACGAATTCTTTTGGTCTTTGCAGGGATAGCATCACTCTCCACAAAGCTTAAGTTTCCAAGAAATTTGTCGATGAGAGAATCAAATTCATCTTCTTCTATCCCTGCTCTAGCCTAACTAAGCTCTGATACCAATTGTAAATATTAAATGAGAAAATAAATGAAATAAAAGATAAACAAAGAAGATGAAACACAATAAACACAATATTTATAGTGGTTCGGCAATTTTCTATGTCCACTCTCAAGAAAGGAATTATTATATTAATCCAATCTACAATACAATACAATCCAATCGTTACAATACATGACTGCCCAACAGATTATCTATATAGTCTTAATATTAGATATATAATCTTAATATGAGATAATAAGTAAATTTACTTTCTAATATGATGATAAATGCAATGTAAATATACTTACAATATAAGACCTATTAACTTTAAATTTAACTAGAAGTATTAAATTTCACATATTTACCTTAATTTTGAAACAAAATTACTTATTTATATGTACAATTTTTTAACCATACTTTAGTTCTTATAATCATATTTATAGTCCTTCAATAATTTATTTGCTCATATTTAATTTTTGCATAAAAAAGAAAAATTAATACTCAATTCCATTATATGTTTTACTTCACTACATATAACAAGTGTATATTTTATTACTTATATATATATATATATATATATAGTCTTAATATTAGATAATAAGTTAATTTACTTTCTAATATGATGTAAAATGCAATGTACAAATATACTTACAATATAAGAACTATTAACTTTATATTTAAATATAGAACTACTTCCTTTTTAAAGTTGAATTACACATCTATTATTATGTTGCAATTATATTGCTTATATGTTTTGTTTGATTATGTTTTGGCTACAAATTTTCTTTTAATAAAAATACATAAAAAATGTTTTAATAGGTTTTACATATTTTTAGTCTTCTTTTGATTTTATTTCATGCTTGTAGTTTTATTGATGCCTTTTGTTTTCCGCTATACATATATTTACACAATCTCAAAGTGGGTAGTTCAATAGAATCAAATGACTACAACAAGTTTTAACATATCTAGTAGTAAATTTGGTATATACACTCTACAATCTTTGGAAAAAAAAATAGAGTTGGAGGTGTTATAACTCATAAAACAATAGGAAAATCCATTGCAAAGCTTCATATTTTCACACATTATGTAGACAAATAAAAAAAATGTTATTCTAATATATTGCCTTCGTTTACCAACTTTACAAATTAACTAGCTTGAACTTCAACAACCAACTTTTATTTACTTGTACAACTAAACTTAACAAAAAAATAAACTAAACTACCATATTACAATTTAATCGCAGACCATTATCTTCCCTCAACTTTCACCTACATAATGGTGATGCTAACTACAGGCTCACTTGATAAGATTCTAGAGGGAGCACCTATTTCTGACTCAAGTCTACAAGTAACAACAATACACTAGATTGAACAACATCATTCTGCAAATATCAAATAACAACTACAACTCTTAGATGGTTTGCACACACATTATGCACTACTTCCTAAACATCTGAACACACTTGTAGTCGAAGAAGCTTTAGTTAAAGGGTCTATTGTTCTCCTCGAAGAATATTCTTGTAAGATGCTCCACAATTTAACATATGTCCAACCTTTCGCTATTCCATATTGTTGGTTTTGAATTCCTACTTACATCTCATTGCTAAATAATTATTCTCGATCTACTTGCAGGGCTATCCTGATTGATGACTTGGATATTCTTTCAAACAATGCAAGCACTATTGGATCTTTAGTTCCACTGTTGCAAGTTACTACTTGTATGCACCATCATCCAGCCATGGAGATTGCTGGGGATCTTCTCCACCCACAAAAAAACCCATTGGAGAGATATTCCCATTTGAAATAATCCCCACTAAAACATTGACTCGGTACCATAAGCGTTGGAGCATTGAAGGTTGAGCATTAGAAAAAACTACAATCCATTCTTACAAAAAAGTTTCCAACAACGATAAAGTATTATGCTTTGATTTCATAGACATTAGGCTCTGGAATACATATAACTTGCTTCAATGAACTTGTAGATGATTTCTACAATGTTATTCAATCAAATAATCTTTACCTGATTTCTAATGGTTGAATTAAAGTCTCCAACACCAAATATAGTAGCTCCACAAACCCCTTCAAAATAATCCTCTATAGCTCATAAAAAATAACTCCTTCCACATGCATAAACTCTACCATGCCCAAGCATAACTACCATATAAAGAGCATAGACTCTCTAGATACATTTCCTATCAATTCACTTATAGATGTCATTGGCATAGTTGTATCCATCTCTCCTCCATCAACCATCCAAAAAAAAATATGATTGAAACAAAGAAATGTAATGCTACAGTAAAAGATATGTTAGGTTGTTCTATAGATGTCACACTATAGGGTCGTCATTGTGAAAATGAAGGCAAACAAATCCTAGATATATTCATGTAGACAAAAAACATCATTCTTCTGATAAAGTCTGCTTGTCTACTCTTGTGGAATGGAAAATCACTTGATACAACCTTTTCAACCACAATTTTAATCAATCCAAGCTTGGTTGAAGTTGCTACATTACAAACATGGTATGCAACTATAGACGTAGACCAATCCACAATGTCGCTATCAAAAGGCCAACTCTCGTCCCCCAAATTTGTAAATCCAATAACAATCTTATCTATTACCAAAAAAAGCTTCAACTCCATAGATATTGTATGTGTTAGGGAAAAATTACACAAATCAACTTAGACAACTTTTATTACCTTTTTTGCCCAGGAGTAGTGGACAACAAACAATGTAAGATTATTTTTTTTTGAAGTTCTACCAGAAAATTCCATTGCCCAAAATGGTGTACAAATGTCTCAACAAGTGACTACAACTACATGCTTAAAATGGACTTGCATGATGAAACATGTAAACTTCACAACATTACCATATTTGAAGGCCCAACAAACACCTTTTTGGGTGTTCCTGTAGAAGATTTTCAACTTCTACTGGCAGAGCCTCCTGCAGCTAAACACATCTTAGACAATATTATTGAATGTGAATTTGTTTGCAACCTCAACATCAAAAAAACTCTTTTTTTTTTCAATCTTGGAAACACAAAGCATAGTCGTTGTCGCCTTAAATCTTGCCTAATATTATGCCTACCCACTTTCTTTCTATAGTTGTATGGTCACATAATATCTATCCTTCAGTATGTCATATTTCCCTTCTCTAAGTATGTCACAAAAAAAAACTTGTAATGTCTATCTAACTATTGAGATCTAATATCTCATTTTGCTTAATGAAACGAAAAAAAAATAGTACTTTTAATTAGCTCCTAAAATTTTGTCTCTTGTTTACAGTACTACAAAATGTAAGCTTCCAATCTTTAATACAATGGTTCCACCTATTTTTTCTAAATTTTTTTTCTCTTATTTAACATACTTGTTTATAATGATTGCAGATATTTGTAGAAAAAACAAACCAAATTTTTTATAATTTTAAAGTTTTCCTAAATCTATATTTTTTCTCACAATGTATACAGTATAGATTTTCAAAATGTAACAAGTCTAAATGTATGTAGTTTAACTCCAAACCATCTTTTTAATGCTTGAACACAACTTTTAGAATTACACATTTTCATTATAAAAACTTGTACCATACTCAATACACTTAAACACACATTGTTAGCCTTTCAAATATGTAGATTATAAAGACATTTTGTTTGAAATATGTCAACAATTTTTTTTATGAGTTTCATATGTTATACACATAATATAACAAACCATGTCAACTCTAATATAAAAAGACTATTACTTGCAAGACTTTTGAAAACCATTTCTATGAATTTCCCTTTACATTTATACATAGCCCAAACAATCATTTTGAATAGTAAGTTGACTCAATTTCTTAGTCTACAAACTTTTGCAAATATTTTCATGTTTATAATTATAACTTCATCATTTCCAACTATATCTTAGATTTATCTGGATCCCAAAAAACCTAGTGATGGAGCAACAACATGATAGTAGAGAAGCAAAACATGTTCACCAAAATAAAATGCAACGTGCACGATAACATGCAAAAAAAATATTAGCAAAAAAAAGAGAGGCTTCCCATAGGCATTGTCGCTGCATCATCCACATCCAATCTATTTTCTTCCCCTAACTTATCCCATCTAGAGATAGTTCACCCCCAAATAAAACACACAACTCAAATTTACCAAGTTAAACAGATCAGTTGTCCACCTTTTGTCAGAAATATTACACTGCTAGAAAGAATTTTTGTTTAAAACTTGACAAACTTTGCAATAATAAAACATGCTTAATTTACATGGAAAAATTTCTAAGTATCAAAACAAGACAATCAAATGGAATATTCACTTGCTATATAGATGCACATCAAAAAAATATGGGTGTAGATTCTCAAAATGGAACAATATGGACCCTGGTGAACAACCACAATGTTTGCAAATACTAACTCAAATTGAAGAGATGTTAATTGCAAGAGTTAGCCCTATCCTTCAATTTACTTATGCAAGAGGCGAGCAACTCAAATATAGTGGTCATAGTTATCTGTTTCCCTCAAGATATTTCTTCAATTGCATCCTTCTTACCTAGGCGTATAGATGCCTTGGACATAATAATTGGGAACAAAGAAAGCATTGGGAATCAAAAATATAATTTCTATGTAAGTAGAACTCGTGTTCATGAAGCATTAAAATATAAAGTTTGTAATGATCTCTACTACAAAGATGTGAAATTAGACATGACTCTGCATTGACATCCTTACCCCTTGAACCCACTGACATTTCAAACTTACTTTTTTCAACAATACAAGTGCCAGATCTACTACATGGAGACTACATTCACATAGTAGTTATAAATGATGAACAATTTCAAGAAAAATTGTAAATGAATAGCTCATTTGTATCCAACTAGCATCCTCCACGTAGAGAGAAGGAAGAAGTACACTCTTTTCTACAACTAGGAGATTTACGACCAACACCAATTGTAGCATGGCCACCCATTTCATCATATCCTATCAATGGATACACTACTGAACAATTGTTTGTAATGGAATTCCCTACATTGTTCCCAAAAGGAACATGGTAACATTTAAACAAAAATGTATGAAATAAGTCAAGCTACACGAATATTCTCTCGACCTTCTGCGATACCACGAAAATAGGTTTGGTCAACACCCATGATTCTGGTACTTCATCCTCAATATACTTATGTGCCATCAGAGCCAAGCAACAACAACAATATTTGTCCAAAAAAAACTAGACGACTCTTTGTCTGTATCAATTTCATACCTTCACCAAAGATTAAAGTAATTATCAGATGACAAGATCATAGATCAACTAATGTGTTTCAGTTCAACTATTTGAGGAACACACCCCTTCTAGAACCAACACCAGACAGAGCTCATTGACACAGTTTTTAGATTGGTTTCCCACTACTCTTCTTTACACCCAGTGTTGTATATACCAAATGGCTATACTTTCATAAGTTCATGTCATCCACAAGCCCTACAAATCCCTTAATGTCTACTAAATGACAAATACAAAATATAGTGAAGAATCCACACCTAACTGTCATCTACATGCACCATAGATTTACTAAATTTTGTGATGAGGTCTAAGAAAAATTTCTTGGTGCAATTGACCATTGGTATAGGTACACGGGTATTAATCCAACTTTGTTTACAAATAAGATTCTATCTTAATATATTTAATAACACTTACTTCATTCAGGTGTGAGTGGAAATATAGAGGCTCTCCACATATCCATGGTTTCATCTGGTTACAGCAAGAACTAGACATTGTAAATTTACAGTGGGATAGTGATCTATCTATACAAAATGTATTATATTACATAGAAGAATATGTAACTACATGGAATCTAGGAAGCATCCAAATGAGAAGCCAAATCATCCATAGAACTACTATTGACGACCCTTGTCTAATAGATACAATAAAGATTCTTTCAACTGATCCTACTAGCGACTATATTGAATTGATAAACCATGTTCAACAACAAAAAAAAGTGTAGTCTACAAACATGTCTATGAAGGAAAGGTACATCACTTGTTTTCCATTACAGAGCACCTTGGAATACACAATAAATTTCAAGCCTTACTAATATTGTGCCTAGCCAAACAAAACACATTGTTGCATGCAATGATGATCGACTAAATCTGTACAACACCCAAATTCTATCCATTTGGAGGGAAAATGTAGATTTCCAACTTGTCCTATCAATTAATGCAGTCATAAAATACATAGCCAAATATGCAAACAAAGCATAAAATAAATCAGAAATGTACCATGCTATGTTGTCTCAAATTTCTACAAGATTCAAATCTGATATGGCTGCACCAATTTCTCTTCAAAGAATGAGCTTCTAGAAACCTTGTTGATCATGATATTCTAGTGCCCAAGAAACTTGCCACCTTTTGCAAAAACTCCCACTGTAATTTGTAGTAGACAATTTGTGTGTTTAAATGTAAACCAAAACAACTTGCAACATCTATAATATTAGCCACACCTACACCCACATGTCAAAACTATATTGAGGATTATATGGTCTATTGTTACATCTTGACATAGTATCACTAATTGAATTAACTCAAAATTGGACCTTCAAAATTTTCCAAAAGAAACAACAGTGGAAAAAATGTCCCACACCAGTTGTACTTTGAGTCTCCCCTAGGTTCACCACTATCCCTTCAAAGGATGACAGTTCTTATCACTCATTTTGCTAGAGTGAGCAATTACTATACATGTCATTTCATAACATTCAGATGGAATTCACATCATAAAGTGATGGGATTATAGAACAATGGGAAAACTTCTCAAGTACCTACCATACATGGCATGTGTGGAGAACACCTTCACAACTAGACGAGACAATGAATTTGACAACCTTTCAAACGACGAAGACAAAATACAAGATAATATTCTAGATTAATGTCAATTATTGTTTGGTTTATAGCCATACATACCTTTTCACCTAAATGAACTAGATATGATTGGTCATCGATAATTTGACTCAAACTATAATTGGGTGGAGGCATAAGTGAGCACAATACAACAAACAACAACAACTATTTTCATCAAGTCAAACTAGCAAACATTTCAAGGGCCACCTATTATATAAAAACAACCTCAAAAAATGTTATATGCATAACAACAAAAGGCATATGATGTAATTTTTTCACATTTACATTCCACATCTCTACAACTGCAACTACAGTTAATTGTTCAAGGAACTACTGACACAAGAAAGTATCATCTAATTACAAGTATAAAGTCCACTCTCATGGCTTCAACACCAAATGGACAATTACCACTACTACTCCTTGCACCAACATGCATTGTAATATTCAACATATAGGCATCAATAATTCACTCTTCCCTCTGCATTCCAATTAGAGAAATTATACCCCTAAAAGGTCAAGAAATTGCAACCTTCTAAGAAAGCATCTATTACATTCAATACATTGTTATAGATGAGATGAGCTTCATTGGCCTAAAGATGATAGAAAGAATTGATATCAGATTGAGAGAAGCATTCCCAAAACAAAACCAAATCCCTTTTGGAGGGTGTTCAATCATACTCTTTGGTGACTTGGGGAAATTACCACCAGTGGAAGACATTCAAATGTATGCATCACAATCCTATGGCAAAACACTATGGCACACCTTCAAAAGAGTTATAACATTAGACACAGTTTATCGCCAAAATGGGAATGGTCCTAACCAGATACAATTACGTACACTTCTCTCAAACTTGTGCAATGCATAACTAACTTTTGCATTCTTGGAACTTGTAATGTCACGCTCGAGTTCTACACTCACTGATGAAGACAAATTTGATTTCCTATCATCTACACACCTATTCACAACAAATGAGATGGTGTTACTTCATAATAAACGCATGTTGCTATCTTTAGAACAACTAATTTCCCTTTCCACTATAGAACAACTTAAAGGAGTGTAAACCTCAAATCCATATGAAGAACAACTTCAATCTCAGATCCTCCAATGCATTGGGCAACAAGTTATGCTAAGTACAAATCTATGGGTAGACACAAGACTTGTCAATGGTGCAATTGGACAAGTCAAAGCAATTGTATAAAATGCATGTGAGAAACCACCTCAACTACCCTTAATGGTTATTGTTAAATTTTCAAACTACATTAGGCCAACATAGGACCATAAAAACCCAAACAATGTCCCAATCACCCCAATCAGTCGTGGTAGTCGTCAATAGATACCACTAAGAATGTCATGGGATTTAACAATACACAAATACCAAGGGCTTACACTGCAAAGAGCAATAATTAATATTGGAATCATAGAGCGACAAGGTTTGACCTTCACAACTCTTTCAAGAGTATGTGGACTTGCGGGACTTCACATATATCCAAGCTTCACCTTCCGAAGATATGCACACATATAACAAAGCTCATATGTTTCAAGGAGAAAAGAAGAGGAGGCTCGCATGAATGCATTATCTGAATAACAATAATAAAAGGTACATATGCATTGCCTATGTTGCTTCTACTATTTTATTAGTTTTACCAAAAAATATACTTTCATACATATCAAATTATGTAATATTATGAAAGTAAAATAAAATGTACCAATGATAGCAATTATAAACTAAATTAGAGAACATGTAAGGTTATTTGTACATATCCAATTTAACAATGTTATTATCACATCAACTTGTAACCGATCTTTCCATTTCAAAATTTTGATAACATGCAAAGGAAAAAAGTACAAGAAACTACAATGCAATATGAACAGCCAAATCAGAAACTCAAAGATACAAGATGTCGAGTTTATGAAACAAAAATATGCATTAAATGTAACAAACATTGTAGCCTCATTATTTGAATTGTACAAAAAATCCAATTACTCATTTGATAAGAAGCTTTGATATACATATATCAATTGGAAAAATAACTCATCCTTCAAAAGCACATGTGAAATTTTCCTATCAATGTGTAAATTTTGCTCTATGTTACATAATAAAAGTTTATAGTTCTCATCAACATGAAATGTTATTCAAAATCTCCTTCTTTCTCTATCTTTATCTCTTTAATTATAGCCTCTCTCAAAAAACAATATTTATAATTTAAAAGTTAATTTCAAAAAATATAACCAAAAATCTCTTGTATTTTAAGTGAATGGGATATGTGTTACTCTAAAAGTTGCCTTTATAATTATCATTAAATAATAAAATTGATTCTTAATGTACCAAAATAGAAATTTGGAAATTAGGTGGGCTTCTTCAAATTATAGCCTATCAAAAGGGAAATACAATGTTCATCTTGTAGCATAAAATTAGAGAATCATTCACTATTATTTTTTATTCCCATGTTCATATAAGAGACAATAGATCAAAGTATAAAAAACCTACTATTTGTTCCAAATACATGCAAAAATAAATATTTTATATCTAATTATTGTTTACCATTAATAATATAAAAAAAAATTCTATTATATTCATTAATTTATGAAAAAATTATGTTTGAGTTATCAAAATTTTCTACCTTCAATCATATCATTTAAAAAATTAATAAAACTGTTAATAAATTACTACAATTTGTTTTCATCATATAATAAATTACTATTTAAATTAATATTTGCACTTTCATATATTTCAAACAATTATAAACAATTCTATTTACAAAATGAAACTATAGATTTCAAACCAAATAAAATCTTTATAATTAACAAGTCTAATAAATATTTTAATTTAAAATTTTAAAAATATACATTCTCTCAAAATTTATCATTCATGTGAAAATTTATTTTCGACAATAATATTAAAATTATTAGCAACAAACAATAGTTTAAGCTACAACAATTCACAAATAAAAATTAAAAAAAGATACAACAAAATATTCAATAATTACAAATAACATCAATACATATTTAAAAAATATTACAATGTTCATTTCAAAATATCTTCGACGTACCCATTGCACACCAAAGTACAATAGCTCGTTTTAAATTACTATTAGAAAGGTATTATTTTTAAAATTACTATTAGAAAGGTATTATTTTTAGAAAATATATTATTAAAGAAATTAAGAAAGCTTTTTCATAAATTAGAAACTAAATTTTTTTATGAAAAGGTTACTCAAGTAGAACTAGCGTTATTATTTAAGGAAAGAAAGTAGTAAAGAAAGACTACTTTTTAAAAATAGTTTAGAAACTTAGAGACTCGCGTGGATTTTTTTTTCCCTACGGGGATTTGGCATGAATTTTTAAGAAAATGAAACCTTAGACGGAAGGGGGTTTTTTTTTTTCATCTAAGGCCCCGTTTGTTTGCAGGAATTGGAATTGAGTGAAAACCTTATTATCACAAAACCAGGTTTTGAAATCTTGGTTTTGCATCTTGGGGAATTGGAATTTGACTCAAAACCTTATTATATCAAAA
>MU227659.1:2845605-2864127 GCA_018584345.1 Thuja plicata
TTTCCTCTAAGGCTTTCTGCCTTGGCTCTCAAAACATTTGCATCACCTCCATGTACAAGTTTCAACTTGTCCCACATTGTCTTTGCATTTTTGCAATCTTTGACATCCTCAAATTCAGCATCAGAGAATGAGGTGGAAAGCTCTATAACCATGCAGTTATGTTCATGCTTTACTCTCAATTGATCCACTGTCAATGGTCCTATAGGAAACACATATTCAATATCTAAGTATTGAGTAATATCATTGCCAATATCTGATAAGTGAAGCTTTATCTTGCTTTTCCATGAAGCAAAGTTGTCCTTGTTCAACTTGGGCACATCTCGTCTGTTCATCTTGTGATCTTTTGCTTAGGTCTTGAAACCTTCCTTCTAAGCACACAAGTTCTGGTACCAATTGTTAGTAATAATTGAGAGGGAGGGGTGAATCAGTGGCCTCAAAAAATTATCCAATTTAATCCACCAATCAATACTTCTCCAATTATTAAGTCCCTACAAGATGCATGTCTTTGAAATACTTGAAACAAATAACTGTCTATTGGTTTACCTTGTCTGTTCTTATTCTCCTTGATAACCAATAAGTAGTAAACTATATTTACCGATACTCAGTAAATATGCAGAGTATACCAATCAATCCCAAAATGCATATGTAGAATGTAAAACAATAAAGTAATGAACCATACACATATAACACAAGGATTTTAACGTGGAAACCCTGTTAAGGGAAAAACCATTGGGACCGATACCCCAAATTTTCACTCTTCTGAAGTGAGCCTTGTTAGGAGCCAACCCTGTTAAAGGTTACAAACACACAGTTAAGTGCGACCTTGTTAGAGGATTTTTATACATAGGTTGTCACTAAGTATCTGGCATCTACGCTACCATCCTTGAATCAGTCTCATGACTATCAATAGGCTTTATGCAAATCTTACTACCATCCTTGAATCAGCCTCCTCCTTAGACTGTCAATAGGCCTTAGGTAAGATCGGTGCTACTATCATGAGTCAACCTTCTAGTAATCTGTTAGGATATACCTCAATTAAAAAAGACTGTTAAGTCCTTCTCTGTTAAGAGACTTAATGCTTCAATGGTTAAACTGAAACAAAATGACCTGTTTCTAATGCAACTGAATTGCAGATTTTCAGACCTATTTACTTACAATATCTTTTTGATCAATGTATCAATACAATTCCTTTGTACTTAACTCTTTCTGCTCTGTGATGTTGTGCTTGTCTATTTTTCAGTGTCTACAAAATTATTTAGCTCTTCCTCAGCTTGATTGATCAAGACTGCATGAAGTTAATCCTTCATCAGTTTCTCTTTAGCATCTTCTATCAGTTCACTCCCCCGTGTATCTGATTGCTTTCTTTTTTTTTTGAAGTGAATTATGTTTTTCTCTTATATAGACATGATGTTCCTTAATTCTAGGTTCTTGATTCTCAATTCTTGGCATGAAAAACAATCCAGCCAAATTGATTTGCGGCTTTAACTCCTAATTTATCTCGTAGTTATCTTCTTGCCAACTATAAAAATCACTTACTTAACTATGGTCGAATAAAACAAATAAAAAAACCAGTTAAGTCTATCCTTTAGCTCTGCCAGCTAGATATTTTGTCATTTTCTGATCTTTTTGTTCTGTCGGTCAACTCTGCAGTTCGTCGCCGGTGACAACTACGAGTTCCGTCATGGTCGCTTCAGTTAGCTTCAGGATCTCCGTCCATCGGGCATCATTGGATCTTGCTCATCGAGCAACACTGTGTTCTACTCGTCGGGCATCCTTTGATTCTGCTTCATCGGGAAACACTGTCTTCTACTCGTTAGGCATCACTATGACTTTATCTCTGTCTTTACCGATGGTGTGCACTCCGCCGGTGTAATATGTCACTTAGTGAATATTTTACTTTTATGCATTGTTGAAAGAATAACCTTTATTCCATTAATTCTTTGAATTCTTTGGCATTATGTATATGACCATACAAATGATATCAATTTAACATCAATGACAATACAAACCATTAACTGATTTAATGTCTTGCATTATCTTCAACTTAATATAGTCAACCATTTAATCAGTTACATGTCATCAGATTTGTTTACTGGGAAGAACCTGATACTATACCGACGCAGATGCCTAGCATTACCATTTTATCGGGCAACAGGTTAATGTCACTAGACAAAAAATAGCATAGATCGAGAATCAAGAAAATGTTGAAACCAAGGATCACGAAGCAAAAGACAATGAACATATAGATGAAGATAATAAAGAATAGAGAGCTGAACATGTACTTGCTAGATATGTGAGAAGACACCATCCACGGGATTAGATCATTGGAGATAAAAGAGAAAGCATACTGACAAGAAGTAAGTTCAGAGATGACACTTGTTTAATTTGTGAATTTTAGCCTAAGAATGTTAGAGATGCATTACAAACTGAAGAGTGGTTTAATGCTATGAATGAGGAAATTGAGCAAATACAGAAAAATAAGACATGGAAATTAGTACTGAGACCGAAAGATAAAAATGGCATTGTCACCAAATGGATTTTTAGAAAAAAACTAAATGAAGATGAGAATGTAATAAAAAATAAAGCAAGATTAGTTTGCAAAGGGTATGCACAAGAAGAAGGAATTGACTTTGGAGAAACTTTTGCACCCATTGCTAGAATTGAAGGAGTAAGAATACTGCTTGCATACACTTCATATAAAGGATTCAAGGTATATCAGATGGATGTGAAATATGCATTTTTTAATGGAATACTAGAAGAGGAGGTATACATTGAACAACCTGAAGGATTTGTTGATCTTGATCAGACACGCGTGGTATGTAAGTTACACAAAGATTTATATGGACTGAAGCAAGCACCGAGAGCATGGTATGAAAGACCGCATTCTTATCTAATAAGTATTGGATTTATTAGAACAAGTGACAACAATAATTTGTATTTAAAAGGAGGAAATGATGATAAGACACTTATTGCTGAAATATTTGTTGATGATATAATATTTGGAGGTAATGATAACTTATGCACTTCATTTGCTGATGAAATGAGGAAAGAACTTGAGATGTCGATGTTTGGTCAGATCAAATTTTTTTTAGGATTGCAAATTTTACAACAGACTGCAGGTATCTACATTACTCAATCAAAATACATCAAGAAAGTACTAAAGACATTCAGAATGGAAGAATCAAAACCAGACAGAACACCTATGGTGACAGGATGCAAACTGACAAAAGAAGATAAGACACTTGAGGTAAACCAAACTTGTATAGATCTATGATTGGTAAATTGATGTATGTAATCCACACAAGACCTGACATAGCACACACAGCTGGAATAGTTGCAAGATTTTTTGCTAACCCCAGAGAATCAAATATGACATTTGTTAAAATAATTTTTAGATATTTGAAGAATACTGAGGATTATGGAATATGGTATAAGAGAGAAGGAAAGTTCAAATTGAAATTTTATACCCATGCTGATTGGGCTGGAATACAGATGATAGAAAGAGTACTACTGGTGGAGAATTCTTTATTAGAGAAATACTAGTTACTTGGATAAGCAATAAGCAAGGATATTGCATATCTCAGCCAACTGTAGAAGCAAAGTATGTTGTTGTTGCTGCAAATTGTTCTAATATAGCATGGATAAAACAATTGTTGAAAGGAATGAATGAAGAGATCACTGAACTAGTGATGATTTATTGTGATAATACAAGTGCTATAAATATTCCAAAGAACCTTGTGATGTATGCAAAGACAAAGCATATATCTATAAAATATCACTACTTGAGGGAACAAGTACAAGACAAACAAGTAATACTAGAATATGTACAATCAAAAGAATAACTTGCAAACATATGCACAAAACCCTTACTGAAGGATACATTTAAGTACTTGAGAGGTAGACTAGGGGTTCATCCCTTGTCTATTGGTAACTAAGTAGAGTAGGAGGTTTCTGTTGGAAATACAATATGGGAAAGCAAGACACTGAGAGGGGTGGGGGTGAATCAGATCTTAAACATTTTATCCTTTAAAACAAAACTTATCCACAACCATACATAAATGTAATTTATCAGTAGCATCCATGACAGTAAATAAATAACTCAAGACACAGAATTTTGGTAACCCGAAAACCCAATAAGGTAAAAATGGGGTGGGGATGACACCCACAAAAATCTTCACTACTACAGCAATAAAGTGTGCCTGTTAGGGCTACAAAGTTTGATCACAATATGTAATCTACCTGGTTAAAGTTCTACCCGATTAAGAGCTATAGATTATTACAATCTACCTTGTAAAAGGATTTAAATTTACAAAAAAGTAAGCACTCAGCTAAGAGATTTAGAAAGGTCTTTTAGAACCACTATGTTAAGAGATTTCACCTGATACAGTGGTTAGAATGTCTCAAGAACTGATCCTTCATTATGCACTTTGATGCTGATAACGGATCTCCTCTTTCCAATACCTTCTCTGATCTAACAATCTGATATATCTTTACTTTGCTTCTCATTGCTCTTTCAGTCTGCTAGATCTATGCTTCTTCTATCAAAATAACCCTTTGTACATCTCTCATGTACGCATACACTTCTCCTCTCATACACACCTGCACCATATTTTTTATGGTTTAAGAAGAAATCTTATATAGTTTACAAATCTGGCATCTAGAACTAGATCAACGATCAGGATCAAATGCTTATGCCGCTTGGGCATTCCAATTTTATGATTTGCTCCATGCCACGCATTGGGATCAATTAATTAATCCATAATTAATTCTATTGAAATCATTAAATACATGAAAAAGTTGGCCCAAAATAGTTTACCTTCAAGTTTGTGCCATTCCTAACACGTATGTCAAAACTGTCTTGCTCGGCAAATTAAGACTCTGGCGCTCAGCATGAACATGATCAACTTTTGCTTGATTTTCGAGTCACTCGGCAACCATTATTTTCTCAGCAATGACTATGCCAGATAGCTCGGCCACAGTGATGACCGGCTGATATGCCTGGATAAATGACTAAGTGTGGGACACTAATGATCAACAAAACTTAGAGATCAACAATCTCCCCCTTTGATATTAGTGGCAAAAACACACTTATCATTTCTTTACATCCACAAAATTTTGCCTTAGTACACAATGTACTCCCCCTAAGATTATACTTTATACTTACATAATATACATGCCTTACAAAATATTATGTCTGATTCATCACATCTTTATCTGTTTCCTTATCTGATTCCCCCTTGTTTTTGTCACTGATAGCTGCAGGGCTTAAGTCATACTTATCCACAAATGACTTATGAAGCTATAGTGTTAGTGCAAATGTTGTATCCCAACTATCCTTTACAAAATTTATAATTTATAACTTAATTTCTAGCTCGGCAGCTAGACTTACCAAACTACGTGTTGTAGAGAGATGAGAATCCCTCTTGACTAATTCGTTTGTAGCTTTAAGTTCCTTCTGTATAACCTCCAGATGAGGTATTAAGGCAGTCTGAATAGTTATTAACTTTTCTCTTATTCTTCCATCTTCAGCCATAAGCTCGGCTAATCTCCTCTGTGTATGAGTCAACTTGTCAAAATGTAAGGAGCTAGAACTAGCATCCACACTCAATGTACTCCCTGTTGACTTCAAATCTAGTCGCAAATTCTCAATAAGCTATTGGTTATCCTTGGTTAAAAATTCTACATCACATAACTTTTTATACAAGGAATAAACATTATTTGCAACTTCCTCAAGAATACTAATAAGAGAAGAAAGTTCAACCTGTTTGATAGCAATCTCTGCTGATATATTCTGCAAAAATTTGTTCTCAAATTTTCTCTTGAACCATTGTAGCAACTTTTCATTTGCCTCAATACTTTCATTTTTAACTTTCTGCACAATATGAACTAACTATTCCAAGATGGATGTTTGTTCATTAATAGTTGTTATATCAAAAGAATTAACAAAAATATCCTTCATTTCATGTAATACTTGCTTTTTTTGGTGCTCCCTCTTCAGTTCCTCTTGTTTCTTCTTCCTGTTCAAAAGGTCTTGTAGAGTTTGAATCTGATCATATGTCAAGTTATCTGTATCCCATTTAGGAATCACAATCACTTCATCCAAAGTGACACTTGGACTTGGTGACTTCCTCTTATGTGAATTCTTCCTTTTGAGTTCTGAAGAGCTAATACTCGGCTCAGGTACTGTGATATCTTTACCTTTGCCAGTATTAATTTTAATTGTTGCCTTCATCTGAGTCAAGATTACCTATTGATCAGGTACACTTCCTATTTTAGTTCCAGTGGGAGTAGATGTTGCAGAGTGTGGTAGATCTACCAACACTTTTATAGCCTCTTGTTCTATAGGCTTATTTGCAATTTCCTCCATCTTATCTCCACTCTCTAAAACTCTTTGTACAACCTCTAAAATAGGTGTATTTGTATTGATTACCTCATTTTCTCCTTCTTTCTCTGACTCAACATCAATTTTCCGAATGGGCGATAGGATACTTGTGTTTGCCGGCTCATTCTGATCCTCGGCATCCACATTGATATTTTCTCCAAGTGTAGTATCAATGGGACTATCCATTGTCAAATCTGTAACTACCACATCACCTATTTCCTTTTGGGGTTTTGTTTTAGTTTCTTCTTGACCTGTTGTAGTTTCTTTCTCCATTTCCTTCAGCTCTGAGGTGCCTTCACCTTTCTCATCGCCCTTCTTAGTGGTTAACCCAAAAGTTTCCTTCCATATTCTGGTGCTCTGTTGAACTACACCTTCAACATCATTCTTCAAAATTGCATAAGCTCTTTGTTTAGGAATGAACTTCCTTTGATATTGATCAATGAATTTAGCTATTTATTTCTTGGTTAGATCAGGAATGACCTTAGCTAGTGTTCCTTCCCTTATCTGTCTTTCAGTCATTAAAGCATACTGCCACTTTTGTGATAAAATATCATAAAGCTTTGTAGGAATAATAGTTCCTATCTCTATAGGCGTCATCTTGAATGTGCATATCATATATATTAATGCTTCTTGAATCTTATGCTTTTTAGCTATGCTTTGCTTCTCATACTTGATAAACTTAAATCCTGCTAAACCAGCATTACTTCTTAGGTTCTTACATACCTCATCAATATTGGTCATTGGTTTATGTGATGCTATAGGTATGTTTCTCAGTTCATCAGTATCTATCTCCTCATAATCTTCAGACTCCAAGTATAGCTTCCTCCTTGGTCTTTTCTTAGCTGGTTGGCTCGGCACAGCCTTGGTTTCAACTTGTTTTCACTTCCCTGAACTTCTCTCACCAGCAATCTTCTTTGTATATAATTTTGTTGTCTCGACTTGTGTAGAAATATTTGATTCTCTTGTCCTAGGCTGGTTAGCTACAAGAGGGGTAGCCTTAGATTTGGCTTGACTTGGTTTAGTTTCCTTAGCAACTACTAGCTTCTTCCCTTTTCCTTTCACAGTGACCTCCTCTTCAGGTTCACTCTCCTCTTCTTCACTAGACATATCTTCTCCATGTCCTATTGATAAGCCCAAAGGTGCATCCTCTGCATCTTCATCACTCTTAATACCAACCATTTTCTTCGGATTTTTGACAATTTTCTTCCTTTTTCTCTCCATTGTGCCAACCTTCAAATCCATAGAGATTTTGGATTTAGCTTCTTCATAGTTTCCAAAATGTTTCACTGTATTATCAATTTCCTCTTCCAATAGAGATGTTATTGCTGCAGATGTCTCATCATTGTTTACTTCATAAGGTAATGGTCTCAACCATGATACCCTCGGCACTACTGCCTGCACATAGGTGTAATTTGTGTCTACTAGGAAACATACATCTTCATAATGTTTCTCAACTACTAAACTGGGAATTCTACTCCTTAATTTCATCTTTTTCTTGAATTCCACAAAATATGTTCCCATCATATTGTCAAAATTATCACCTAATTGTTGAATAAATGCATTGATTTGTTGTATGATAGGTCTGTCTATTTTCCACACTATGTTTCCAAAAGAAGCAAATGTATTATGTATGTAGAAAAATATGCAAACGAGTAGAGATTCAAACTTACATATTGAGTTCTTTGCCTTTCTAATTGAAGAAAGGTTCTCAGCTAGTTGCATTAGTTGAAGCTCGGCAAGGTCATAGGTATGATCCTTCTTCCCAATTTTCCAAGCCTGGTCGACTGTAATGCAGGGAACACTGTTGATTCGGCTCGAATGATAAAAATTATGAGCTATAACCCTAACAGAAAAATCAAGCTCCAAGTCTGTAATCATAGAGATCATCATCCCTCTTTTGTTCCAAATGGCTCCAGTGAATTCTTCAATGTTTTCCTTACTCTGACATCTCATAGTTTTCTTCCCGTTTAGAATTGGATAACCAGTTACACGATGGATGATTTCCTTTGTAATCTTAACTAGTCCATTCTCTAGCCATATGTTCATGTCATGTACACAACTTAGAACAATCTTGATCCATTCCATTCCAAATTCCCTTGGAAAGTCTAGGGCATGATTTAACCCTCTCTCGACTAAATGTTTGTATTCATCTTTTAGGGCTTTATCTATGCACAATTTGTTTTTAAGATGTCCTTAGCTCGTGATCTCCCACTTCACTTATATTGCACATATAGCATGACCTAATATCATGAATCATGAGTACCTTCGGTGGAATTGACGATAGGGCTCCAGTCAAATCACCCTTGATGGTGCTCTCAGGAACTACTCAAATATTAGGAGGCGCACAGGTGTCGCTCCTTACCAATTGAACATTTAGCATTTCCTTCTCCATTCTCTTAGTTGGTTTAGAAGAACTTGTGGCCATTTTCTCCAAAAAATAGGGTTTTAAGGATCATGAACAAAGTACCTCAGTAGGTGACAAAATCCGCACTTTCCATTGAAGAGGTTGTTGATGGCACATTGTAGAAATCTTCAAAAATCTTTGCAAAATTCAAATTCACAAATGCACAATCGCTCTTATGAAATTCTTAATCACATGGTGAGAAGAAATGAAATATCTCTTCCCTTTATATAGGCTCCAACGGTCAAAATTTAGGTCAGCATTAAATGTTCTTTCCGTTGAGTGAGTGCCAAACAGCTTTTCTCGGTCGACTCACAAAATTCACTTTCCTCTCGGTCATCAAACAAAAATTACTCGACATACATTAGAAATATACTGTTGTTTGGCACCTATAGTGTATTTTGACTTTGCTCGCTACATAACTCAAAATATGTCTTGATGCATCTTATTATATGCAGATATGGAATATTGCACTTTTATATGTTAGGAACTGATAAAAGATATGAGATATAAACATAGTTCCTTACATACCTTTCTTTTCTTAATTAGTGATGGTGGGATCACCTAATCCATTAGTTTGGGTGACCTCGGCTTCAGTAGTTTCACTCCTACATGGTTTTTCTTTCCTTATCCATGTCTGGTTCATCTGTGCTCTAATCTTCTCAACAATGGGAGAAGGTATCCTTGTTTTTCAATCTTTCCTAGTATGACCAATTTTCAAACAATTATAGCAAACTAGGCTTCCATTTATCCAACTCTTAGATTTACCTCTAAAATGTGTCTTTATGCAATTTTCTAGAACATGTACATACTCACCACAGTAATGACAGCTATGCCATGTGTTATAATCCCAATTGTAAGTGTTACCCTTCCTTGGTGCTTTTGCTTGTGTCTTTGATGTCCATTGTTGTTTAGCTTTAGATCTGTAATCTTGTGCTCTATGTCCAAATTTTTGATAGTTGTAACAATACCCATTGAATCTAGGTGTGGGAGGTGCATTATTTGCCTTTGCCCACCATTCATGTGCTTGATGTCCAAACTTCTTACAGTTAAAGCAATAACCATTGAACTTAGGTTTAGGATTGGACTTACCATTCTTGTTTCAGCAGATGTTTGCAGTGTGTCTTGGTTTTCCACAGTGGTGGCATACGGGATTATTGTTCTTTGACTTTGCATTCCTCTTTTCACCAATCTTAGATGATTCTCCTTTCTCAGTAGATGTTTTTTGTTCAATGTGACCTAATCCAGAAGAATATTTAGATCTCCTTGATGCTTCCATCAAGTTTTCAAAATGATTCAAAGCTTCATTGGGTTTGTTCAATCTTTCATTCAGTTCTTTCCCAGATCTCAATTCATCTTTCAATTGACTGTTCTCATATCTCAGATTCATAATTTCCATGTATTTTCTACTGATCTCCTTATTTGCAAGTAGCAGTTGATTCACCATGTCAACCTGATTGTTTTTCATCATTTGTACTTCATGTGTCCTTTCATCAAGTCTGATGATCATCATTATTTTGTCTTCTTCAGCCATAGCTTTGTCATCTTCAACTTTCTTCTTTTGTTCCACTTCTTCACATAGTCTTACTATTTGCATTTCTTGTTCTCTTTTTAGGTTTCTGACTTCTTCACACAATGTATTGTTCCTTTCCAGTAGATCTACAATTTCTGCATCGCTCTCAGTAGAGTTTCCATTCTGAAATAGATTTGTTGTGTCTTCTTCATGATACTGGGTGTCATTCATTTGTTTGGCCAAATCTTTCCTCGCTTGTAAGGACTTCCTCAATTCCTGTGTTGTTGTCTCAAGCTGATGTAAAGCTAGCTGAATTTCAATCTTTTGATTCTCAATGACTTTACCCAATTTGTAAATCTCCATCTCAAGATCAATACTCTCAATCTGATTAAAACCTTTTGTAGGAGAATTGCACTCTGATACCAATTGTTGGAAATACAATATGGGAAAGAAAGATATTGAGAGGGGGGGTGAATAAAGTCTTAAACATTTTATCCTTTAAAACAAAACTAATCCACAACCATACATAAATGTAATTAATCTATCAACTAGTAGCATCCATGATAGTAAATAAATAACTCAAGACACAGAATTTTGGTAACCCAAAAACCCAATAAGGTAAAACTGGGGTGGGGATGACACCCACAAAAATCTTCACTACTGCATAAATAAAGTGTACCTGTTAGGGCTACAAAGTTTAATCACAAAATGTAATCTACCTGGTTAAAGGTCTACCTAGTTAGGAGCTATAGATCATTACAATCTACCTTGTAAAAGGATTTAAACTTACAAAAAAGTAAGCACTCGGTTAAGAGATTTAGAAAGGTCTGTTAGAACCACTCTATTAAGAGATTTTACCTAATACACTGGTTAGAATGTCTCAAGAACTGATCCTTCGTTATGCACTCTGATGCTGATAATGGATCTCCTCTTTCCAATACCTTCTCTGATCTAATAATTTGATATATCTTTACTCTGCTACTCACTACTCTTTCACTCTACTAGATCTATGCTTCTTCTATCAAAATAACCCTTTGTACATCTCTCATGTATGCATACACTTCTCCTCTCATACACACCTACACCATATTTTTTAGGGTTTAAGAAGCAATCTTATATACTTTACAAATCTGGCATCTAGATCTAGATCAACGATCAGTATCAACTTCTTATGCCACTTGGGCATTCCAATTTTTTGTTTGGCTCCATGCCACACATTGGGATCAATTAATTAATGCGTAATTAACTCCATTGAAATCATTAAACACATGAACAAGTTGGTCCAAAATAGTTTACCTTCAAGTTTGTGTCATTCCTAACATGTATGTCAAAATTGTCTTTCTCGACACATTAAGACTCTGGCACTCGGCATGAACATGATCAAATTTTGCTTGATTGCCAAGTCACTCGGCAACCATTATTTGCTCAAAAACAACTATGCCAGATAGCTCGGCCTATACTGGATAGCTCGGCCCCAGTGATGATCGGCTGATCTGCCTGGATAAATGACTAAGTGTGGGACACTAATGATCAACAAAACTTAGAGATCAACAGTTTCATTAACCTACATGAAATCATAATATCAATCATGTTGATGCAAAAGCTGAACTAGACCGACATAGAGATATCAATACATAGAAAGGTACTTACTGCACTGAAAATCAAAGATCTTTTATTTGGCTACTGAAGAGCAGCATATTTCTTTTTGGCATTGTTTTCAAAGGGAGAGAATTGATCAAGGAAATATCTATCCATTAAAGGGAGAAAAGAGAAAGAGAGAGAGAGACATATAATCTATAGAGAGATTCAAGAGCTAAAAATTCAAAACTACAGGGAGAGTCTACACAGTGAGTATTTTGTTTATACTGACATAGTTTATATATTCAAGCTAAGGAGAGCTACAAAATTGTTGCAATTGTAGAACACAAGTTTGGTATTTGTTATATGGAATTTTAGATTGCATATTTCATATTGTGTTTCCATCAATGTCAAAGGGATAGATTGAACTACAACTAATTATATGTTTGAAGTCATTTGTTGATATTCAACCGAGTTGCAGAAGTGATGATAAACATTATCAGTTAATGTATTGTCATTAATGTCAACTTATTTGAGTATTATTATGGTGGAAAACATTTGTTATGTATTGAAGAGCTGGAACAAACAATGTTTATGTGGTTGGTAAATTAAGAGTTATGTATACACCGAGAGATAGTGAACACCGAGTAAAACACAATGTATACCGAGCACATTGATAACCGAGCAAGGGATTGCCGAAACAATTATTGGTAAATAAATATAATCAAACCAAGGCCGACTTGGATACTTAGCTGGAAATCGATGATTTTGAGGTAAAAGATAAATTTTGTTATTTGATCAAACGGTTATTAAAATTCAATGAAGATCGGATGACAAATATTGAAACGTGTTTTTAACACAACTACCGAAGATGGAACAAGCGGGAAAATGAACGATGGAGATTAAGAGGAAAGATTTGAAGGATGAAAATTAAATGATACATGATGTCTATATAAGAGACAATAGATTCATTATATCATATCATCACACTTGATGCATACATGTGAATTTTATGCATGACTGATCAAATTGGTTAAAGACAGAATTGAGTGTATTTCTACAGACATCGCCGAGCAAACAGAGGAAAGAGAATTACCAAGTAGAACAAGTATGAATAATGATATGAGATAAATTGAAAAAATTGATCAGAGGTATTAAGTACTTATAATAGATCTGAAATTTTGCAAATCAGAGTTGTATTTGAATCAGATCATTACTATATCAGTTTAACCATTGTTACAGATAAATCTCTTAACTGAGTGGGATAGTTTTAAATCCTCTAACCAGGTCACATTTAACAGTGTGCATTGTAACCTTTAATAGGGTTGGCTCTTCACCAAGCTCACTTTAGAAGAGTGAAAATATTCTGGGTTACCGGTCCCAGGTGGTTTTTCCCTTAGCAGGGTTTCCATGTTAAAAATTTATGTGTCAATGTGCATGAATGTTGTGGATTGTTATTTTACTTTACACTTTACTTTTTTGACCTAGATCAGTATTCACAGTATTAATTTACTGATACTCAGTAAACACTATTGATAAAAGTTTAAGTTTATAGAATACATTTTCACTGAGTTGAATTATATGATTGAATTTGTTTTAATATACATCTGGAGAAATTTGGGAATGTAGGATAATTTGTGAGGAAACAGATTCTAACTGATTCACCCCCCCTCTCAGTTATTCTAACAATTTATTCCTAGTGCATTGGTGAGTAAGAGTAGTTTAGTTTGATTTTGTTTTAAAGTTTAGGTCTTCCTTTCATGCTTTTTGTGTTCAGTTGAATCAGTCTTCTCTTGAGGTGTTTCACTTGTTGTTAATCTTTGTCTTAATAGATCATGAAGGCGCCCATTTTTTTTATATATTTGTAATAAGCTCTCATGCACTTTCATGTTGAAGGAGCCTAGATAGTTCCATGCATGCATGGAGTTCAAATACCACAATTCTTTTATGGGAATAAATGCATGTTTTCATACATATGCATCAAGGAAACTAATATATGATGTAGTCATTTTCTTGAAAACCCAATTCATTTTTACTCTACATTTTACTGTTTTATATCCCACACACTTTCCTTTTTGAAATGCCCCAACATTGCATATTCTTGACTCACTAAACCAAATTTTAAGGCCCCTTTTGTTTTTTAATTTTAAGTTAGTATTTTTCCTTTTATCTGCACGTAATGAGTTCCTTAAGGCCCTGTTTGGTTGCGGGAATTAGCCTAGAATTGGAATTTGTTAATTCTGATTTTCTCCAATCCCCTGTTTGGGAGTGCAAAATGAAAATAGAATAGGGAGATGTAAATGCTCATTTTGGCCCAAAATGAGCATTTACATCTTCCACTTGAAAAGGTGGAATTGGAAGTTGAGGGAAGTTGAGGGCCAAATTCCACTTTTCTAATCCCTGTTTTTGAAACCCGTCGGGTTTGCATGCAAACAAAACCAAAATTTGGGGTCTGTGTTAGCACATTCTTCTCACTTTCCCCACGTTGGTCGAATGTAGTCTCTGTGTGGAGCTTGGGAGTGTTAATCAAAGGTAGTCTGTGCGGAGCTTGGGAGCATTGGTTGAAGGCAGTCTGTGTAGAGCAGAGCTTGGCATGCCGTAAAACCCATAGAACAAGACTACGTTCTCCTCCACTATTTTTTTGCAAGGCACGTGAATGACTCTCCAATCAGTGCAAGGTATGCAGGGTTTTATCTTGAGGAAATAGATTATAATGGGTAAACATACACTCAACAAGATTCTCCAAGATTATGGGGTTTACACTAAATGGACGAACTAATATATGGGCTTTCTAACTTAAATACGTATGCAATCTTGGATGAAACTTGGATTCCTTAACCGTGTAGCACTAAGGAAGAGAATCTAAAACTCCAATCTATTTCAAACCTAAAATTTCAATTATGTTGAACAAATCTTCAACATCTGTAAGCTAGGCAAGCTATTCCGATCAAATTTTTCTTTGGGTCTTTGCTTTTTTTGTACAATTTGAGCAATGAAATAGGTTTAAATATGATTTCAACTCAAAATCAAATCAAAATCATATGAAACTCGTGAATACCCAGATGAACATTTGAATACCCATTTTTTAAATACTTACGTGTTTAATATCAGAGCTTGTTCTTTTTGTTTTTTCACTTCTCGAATCATCCCTGCTAGGTTTCTCTGTCAATAAATCTACTAACAAACTCTCTAGTTTCTATGGAGTGTATCTCAAATACTTCTTTCCATCCATATTATGGTCAAGCAAATGGTTAAATGTTTCAATATAGCTTCTGTAGGAAGGAACGACAACTTGAAAAATTTTCACAAAAGTGGCCTCCCTGAGATCTTCCTCAGAGATCAACTAGCTCTTGTGTTTTTTGTAGATGGCCTCAAGTGTTATATTGAATTCCCTAAGTCTCTGCTGAAATAGGTCTCTTGCCCCTCCTCTTCCACCATTGGACATGAATAGTCCATCTCTGCTCAGATGCTTCACCAGAGGTCCTCATTTATCCTTTTTATAGCTCAAAACATGTTGGTTAACAAGCCACCTCCTCTGCTTCAACCATACTTCACCTAGGACAGATCCCAGCTTGTTTTCTTTGGCTATCTTGAATATATACCAATAAATATTCATTAGAAATAGGTCTGCAAGTGTTGTTTCAATGTACCCTTTTGCTTTGGTTCTCAAATTCAACTCCAAAGAATCCATAACAAGACTAACATTTTGTGCAAGGCTTGTCATGTCCTCCATTTACAAATCCCTTGTCATCACTTTTCCATATTCAGTCACCAATAATTTGAGATAATTCACAACATAACTAGTGATCCTTGGTGTTTTTCCTTCTGTGGAAATCCCCGTATCCTCCACAATTTTCCCCCTAAAGTCTCTCAACACTTGGAAAGCATCATGCACCAATTTTTTCTCCAAATCCTACAACCTAACCCTGATTTCCAAGCATCCTAACCCTTCAAAAAGAGTCCCAAAATCTTCCTTTAGGCCTTGCAATCCTTCAAGCATATCTAAAAGTTTAAATAATTTTCCAAAACACTTTGTCCATACCTTTTCCCCAAATGTCTCAAAAATCTTGTAGTAGAGATTCCTCTCAAAACACACCAAGACCTTCATTGTTTTCTTCAACATTACCAACCATTCTGCAACATAGCCTTCTAGTCATGCCAGTCTATGTCATCAACACTCTCTGTAGTATTATATCTCAGCTAATGATTCTCCATGATTTTTAATCTCTCTCTCAGGATCTTAATTCTGACTTCCCAATACATTTTCAAGCACTTCTGACCCCTGCCAAACTTATTCAACTTCTCTACAATTATCTTGATCAATTCAACAACCCTTAAATTCAAATTTAAATCCAAGTCCTCCTCCTCAGGATATTTCTCACCATGAAGATTCATAGCAACACTATTTTCCACAAGAACAGACATGAAAGTTGATTCAAGCTTTTTTAATGCGGAAGTGAGCAACTTTGAGTCATTTTCCATGAAACTCTAAGGACCCGCCATCTCTAAATCCTCTATTGCTTCATTCAGCACATGCATCTTATAAATATCTAATATTTTGTTCTCACCTGCAACATGAATGGCACCTTTCAAGCAATCTACCATTGTGGGGTATTTCTGTTTGATATGAATTAGATACTCCTCTAAATTAGAGATTGTTTTAGCATACATATGCATTTCTTTTAGTGGGTCATCCATTAGAACAACTCCCATATTTCTAATAGATTCCATGGCCTTGAGGATAACCCAAGTGGGTTCTAATGCTCTTTCTACAGAGACTGAAAAGTATTTAGACTCCTTGGATTGGGTTAACAGGGGAGCCATAACATACTCTAGATTTGCTCTCTCTCTCTCTCTCTCTCTCTCTCTCTCTCTCTCTCCCTCTCTCTCTCAATCTGAATTAGTTTTTGGTTAGATCTTTCCAAGGATTTGTTGATCTGTTTGGATGCTTCCATGGTCTGCTGAAGAGACTCTTGAGCTTTGATGAAATCCATGGAACACATCTTCTGTCTCACTTCAATGCTGATTTTGGAAGACACTAATGCTTTTCTACCAAATTTATGAAGCTTTTTCTATATTGCAATGAATAAAAATGTCAAAAGTAGAACCTTCCTTGGAATTGTATTACTGCAAGAAAACCCTTCTTACTTGTTCTAACACATGTTGTAAAAGGTTGGGGCACAACAGATAAACATGTAATTTTATTTTGTCTGTGTTGCAGCATCTTACATTTCCAAATCCCAGTATTCATGAAATCTACATCCATTAATCGTTGTCAGCTTAAAAACTATGGAAAAGACTTTAGAAACTTAAAGAAAGATTGCCATGTATATGCTACATTAGATTTGTTAAAAAAATAGTTCAAGTAATCAATGCAAATACTTTTACAATACTTTGTGATTCACCACGATTACATGTACAAAATAAATTAGATATAAAGAATAGCTATTAATCGGGTAAAAAAAGATGGAAACATTACACTAAATAACGACTAAAATGAAACAAGATCCCTATTCAAGATTTTATCTTCGGGAAATAATAAATTTTTGAGTGTTGGTAGACGAGATTCAAGGAGAATCTTGTCTACTAGCACTTGAAAATTTGTTATTTCAAATTTCATCCATATTTCTTCTCTATGCACTATATATATGACTCAGGGGTCTAGATACTATTTTTAAGATTCATATATGTGATCTTTTTTAATAAAATGCAAAGCATTTTAATTAACCAAGAAGCAGGGTCCAAATACTATTTTTAAGATCATATCCCACTGACAATCTTAGGTTTCATGCTTGTAGTCTAATGATTATGAGGTATTTTGGAAAGGATATGCAAAGCATGTTAATTAGTACCAGTAGAGGTATACTACACAAAAATTTCATGCAAAGATCATATTCCTACTGAAAAAATTCAAACGACACCATTAGTACCAGCAGAGGTATACGACTCAATAAGGAAAAGACTTCACAGATATTAGGCAACTGCAAAGTAAAACAAGAAATACAATAAATTATTGTGGCAATCCATCAAATGATAAAATAGAAAACTTAAAAAATTCATCATAAAATGTGTATTTAAATGTCATGGCATCAATGAAGTCATGAACACTAATAGCTGAAGAAAAATGAAATTGTCACTGCTCAATAGCAATAAATGGTAATATTAAGAATCTAGAATCGGGAAAAGATTAAGAGAAATGCCTGGAAATTTCATCATCTGACATTCTAACAATCGCTGGACATACATTAACATTCTAACAATCACTTGACATACTGTAGACACCCGAAAATGGATAGGCTTGCGACTTTACATTAAAAACACTAATTTTCATCTATTAATTAATGGTTTTTTAATCATTAATTAATCATCTATTTTCCTCTAAATTCATTCCCCAAATCATCTAATCAAATTCCCAAAATTAATTAATTAATTAATTATATTTAATTAATTAACCTTAATTGATGAATCACCATTAATTAATTAATTAAATTCAATTTCCTATAGCTTAAATTCAAATATTTAACTTACTAATTAAATTCTTCCAATTAAATTAATTTAATTTCATCAAATAAAGCAATTCTAAATCAAAAAGAATTCAATTATCTCACATGTTGAAAACTTTAATTAAATAAATGAATTAAATATTCA
>MU227659.1:2865687-2881361 GCA_018584345.1 Thuja plicata
TGGTGTAGCTTAGTTCACATTTCAAACTTTTGGAGCTTAATTGATTTACCTTGTGTCTTGAGTTTTGGGTGCACTTGCACAATCTGTTAGATTAGACACCTTTATACTTTTTAGAAAGGCATGTCCGGGGAATGTGCTTCTTCCTCAGAGAATGGCCTTAAACTGGTAATCCTTTCGATCGATATATAAACAAGGTGCGAACCAAAGTTCCATCTTATCTAGCCAAGCTCGGGCGAGGTGTATTGATGATAGTTTGGATCGGGTGAATATCCCTAAGGAGCCAGCATGGTCAACTAGGATCTTAAGTGAGTCACACATGTACAAACCGATTGGATAGACGCTACGGACCTTTACTACAACCTTGTTAATTAGAGGCCAACCCAATTTACCTCCAAACAGGTACCTTATTATAGTGCAAGGGGTTGCAGAATTTCCCCCCAAGATTCCCAACATATGTGTCCCATGGTATTTGTGTAGTGAAAGAGATCTTCACTCTACAACAACAATACCTGGAAACGGCAAAAACATGGGCACCTACATTGTGGACCTTCATGTCCTAGTAGTGTGAAAATTGTTGTGTGAGCTAACGGACATTCAAGCATTGGGCCTATAACATTGTATTCTGAATCCATTGACCTAGATTAATCTGACTGTTCATTGTTGAGATCTCATAATAACCTTACAACTTGAAAAATTTGTAGAACATACACATTGTCAGTCTTCATTCTTCAAAACACAGTGTCTGTTGTGCTTGTTCTTTGATCAATTTTTGAAAAACACAAAACAAACATCCAACTATCAAAATGAGTCAAACGTGTTAAATTCTAGGGTTGTCAACATCAACTGTCTTACAAATCAGAAGCCTCATTCCAAAATATCAAAATTTTCAGACAGTGATACTTATCCTCTAGTCTTTTTTGAGATTGCTCCCCTTTTACCGCAATTGCCCGCATTTTTCCACAATTGACAAAACTCTACCACAGTTAACTTGTTTATTGCCGCAATCTCCATGTTTATTACCGCAATCGGTGATAAATTACCGCAATCGACCATTTACTTTATCGCAATCGGTGGAGTTGTACCCCAATTGACAAGAGATACATTATTCTTGTTTTGACCTGAAAACCTTGAAAGAACTCTTCATTTGGTGTCCAAAACTAGTGTCTATCCCAGGAAAATGTGAAGAACATTGTGTGAATCTCTAAACATTAAAGATCATCCATTCTCTGAAAAGCACGATTATTGTCTAAAACATTATTAGTTCGAAAGCTCAGACTCGAAATATCTTGATCCCATCATATCAAACATCATCATTATCTCTATCAAGTGACTTTGTCCAAGGCAAAGGTCGACAAATCTTATCTTTTTACATCATCACAACTTTGAGATCAAGATATATCAAAATCTGTCCTTAGAATTACCCTTGTCCAAAACATAACTTGGACTTCCTTAGAAAGGTTATCCTTTTTTGTTTGCTTTATATCACTTGTTTTAGTTACAAAATCTAGACCACACTATGTCTCAAACACCTCATGAAGGGCCTTACACAAGGTCGAAGGCTAGAACACAACTTGATGAGTCATATATCAACAAATTCCCCGCTTGGGAAATAGAGCAAGAGAATGATCCTTTCATAAATACTAGTTTTGATCTATTCATTGAACAACCCCATAGGTCAGTTTTTTTCCAAAATGTCACAGAAGCAGAGATTGAAGATGTTGAGAAAGATGCTTATTCCACACAAGTATTTGGCGTTGTTGTAGAGAGAAATCCCAAACATTACTTAGCCATGCTGATAAATAAGGGAGTCAAACTCCCCGTTGAATTTAGTGTATCGACCATATGGCCCAAAAACCCTCTCGCGGGTCAAAACACTACTCAGTCCTCTCAGATACTACCTGTTGTGTCTCAAATATTCCCACCATTGATAACACCCACATTTGCACAAACGATGCCCAATCAAACCAATTGCATGAACCAAGCCAACACATATTCCACTCAAAGCATGATAGGCTCGCAACTAAGTGCACCCATGGTCACTAGTATGTCTCCACCTTTGGTCTCAAGGCCTGGACAATCAAGCTCCCATGCTATGCCTTCCATACCACCAAAGACCAACTGTTCTAAAACTATGTCGCTGCTACAGTCAATTCCTACTAGCCTTGGGATCAACACCTCGTGCCCACATGAATCCATCTCTACAGGTATGACTTACAGTTAGTGCCCACCCAAGCCTACACCTTTTCCCATTCCAACATCAATCCAACCTCTGCAACAACAACCCCAACTTCAGTTTCTACAATTCCAACCCTAGCAACAAAAACCCCAGCTTTAGTTGCCTCAAATCCAACCCCAGCAACAGGAACCCCAGCTTCAGTTTCCTTAATTCCAACCTCAGCAATAGAAACCCCAGCTTCAATTGCCACAATTCCAACCCCAGCAACAACAACCCTAGCTTCAACCCCAACCACTGCAGCAGTAATATCAACCCCACCAGTATCAACCATAGTTCCAACAACAACAACATTCCCAATCCCAACAACAAACGCATCAAAACCCACCATGGGCTACTCATGTACCCCCATTTCAAAACCATGTGGTGGGAAATCAATGTCATGTCCCTAGGATGAAATCTTATGTTCCTACTCAAGGGGCACAGAGGCGCAGCCTCATACCCACTACAGCACAGAGGAACATTGTCACACATCAGCCTCAGTATCAAACGGACATGTTGATGCAACAAATACAAACCCTTCAAACCCAAATGATGGATATGCAAAATCAGGGGCAAACCAAATCCTACACCACAGAGGATGTATACCCATACCCCTTTGACCATTCTCTTCACATGTCTCCATTCCCAACTCACTTCTCGGTATCAAAATTTGAGAAATATAGGGGCAATACCAATCATATTGAACATATCTAAAAGTTTTTTGCTAGTTGCGTCGAAGTCACCCATGATGAGACATATTTAATGTGACTATTCCCACAAAGCTTGGTCGGACCAGAAATTGAATGGTTCTCGCATTTACCTCATGGCATTCAGTCTTGGGGTGAACTGGCTGAAAAGTTCATCGCTCACTTCCATCACAACTTCGAGCGCAAGGTTAGTATCAAGGACCTTTGCGATATCAAACAGAAGGATGGAGAGTCTTTTGTGAAGTTCCTATAGAGATGGAGGAATACTGCAAAATGCATAACGTATGATGTGCCCGAACAAGACCTAATAGTCATGTTCATTGACAACCTGATCCCAGACATGTCATTCACAACAGAATTGTAGTTAGCTCCAAACTTCACACAACTCATCGAACGAGGAGTTCGTTGTGAGAAGAACTTAGTCAAACAAGGAATCCTTGAAGATCTAACCCAAAAAAATACAAACAAAAATGCAACAGACAAAGCTAAGTGGTGGAACAAAAACAGAAATGTCACCAATGATGGTGTCATTGATGTGAAGACAATCAACTACACACAACCCAAGGTGTCATTGCAAGGCGCACGTGTGGCCAACCAACAACCCATAGGGCCCACTCATCAGGCATAAACTCAAAACCAACCTCCCCCTATCCAGGTGGCCACTATGTCACACAGTCAACAATAGACTCAACGAAAACCATGGTTTCAATTCCAACAAAGAGATTTCACACCATTAGGAGAGCCGATAGAATCAGCTTTGCAGAAGTTGATACAATCAAACACTATCACTCTCCCAGAAATCAGGGAATTTGAACAAGATGCAAACAAACCAAGGTGGTATAATGACAAAGACTTCTGCAAGTTTCATCAGGTGAAAGGGTACAAAACACCTAACTATTGCCGATTGAAACATACTATCCAAGATCTGATTGACACAGGGGCCATCGATGTGAAAAATACCCAAGCCAAAGGCACAACTGATCACACTATCTTCAATGATACCTTTCATGATTACAACAAGGGAAAAACCTCTGGGTTTGGTGGACAGAAAAAACAAGTCAACTATACATATGCCAACAGTGATAATGTCATCAATTGCCTCAATCCTTCAGATAGCCATGTGGCTATGATCACTATCAAAGACCAAGGTAACAAATGTGTTGTAACAACGCATCGCACCAGAGTCATCTTGCAAGGAGTACCATCCTTGTCTGCTGTATCTGCCAATCCTAATCCAAACTCAGATCCACAACCAAGCATAGTGGATCAACTAAAGCGCACACCTGCCTAGATCTCCATGTTTGACCTATTGCGCATATCTCCGCAACATAAACTGACACTTGACCAAGCCCTTCAGAGTGCAGCTATCCCAAGGGACATAACACCTGAGAGCTTCCAAATGATGGTTAACTATATAGCTGCTAACAAACATGCCACATTCATAGACCGTGATGTGCCACCGCATAAACCCCTACATAATGATCCTTTGCACTTACTTGTCTAGGTCCACAAAAGCGCTATCTATAGGGTCCTTGTCGAAGGTGGAGCTGGGTTAAATATCTGTACTCTAAATTTAATCAAGCAATTGGGCTATTCTAAATCAAGCATTGATGTCACGAGGAGGATAAATATCAAAGCTTATGATGAAGAGGAAAGGTCCTCTAAAGGTATTATCATTCTACCTATCTGTATTGGTCTAGTGGTCAAGAACACCTCCTTCCAGATCCTAGATCTTGAGTTGGGATACAACATTTTACTAGGGAGACCATGGATACATGAAATGCAAGCCGTACCCTTGACATACCATCAATGCATCAAATTCCCACACCAAGGAGAAGAAATAATCATAGAGGGAGATCCGCAACCTTTCCAATACTGTAATGCGGTCCAAATCAGCACATACAACCAAGTACCTTTAAACCAAGATGCAAGCATCCCCTCCTCTTCATATTCAAATCCTAAGGATGTCACATGGAAAGCAGGAAAAATATCCATTACTGACAAGGGTTGCGGTGAATACAGATATGAAGAGGCTATCACCATCATGCACATGCCTCAGAGCCCGAGAACTTATGGCATGCCACAACCTATTATTATCAAAGAAACTCCACAACCTATTCTATTCAGATGTCCGCTCACAACCTTTGTCATATGGGGAGACATAGTAGAAGAAAATCCATTTAAACAAGATATCAGTACATGGTTATACCAAGACCCACAAGAGACAATTTGACATCCCCTACCCCTGTCAAACTATGGTAATGGTTATACAATGTTACAAAGATTCAGGTATGATGGTACAACCGGCCTGGGGGCAAGACAACAAGGCATAATGGAATTGTCTCTCCTGCCAATCCAGAGAAACAAGAGAGGGTTAGGATATGGGAAAAAAAGAACCGATCCTGTAATCCAAGACATCCAAGTTGATCAGGAACAAATAGTAGAGATGCACCGAGGGCACAACACAGAACATGTCTTGATAAGTAACATACTGGCATAGTTGTTGCTCGTCGAAGAGGGAACCGCGTAAACTCGAATGGACCTCCACATAGCAATCAATGATAATGAAGGAAGTGAGACATCTGATGAGCATTCTATCCAAACTGACTCCCACGAGTATGAGTGGAGATCCCTTCACGACTCAGAACCATCGATCCTAGAATATTCCCCTCGGTCAGCCACAACCTTAAACCTTGATGAATTGTTTGACCAACTATCCATTGTCAAACAACTCTGCATAGATAAGCATGTCATTTATCAGTCCTCAGGTGGTGCGTGTACATCACAGTCTAGTTTTTTAGGAACCATATCTGTAGTCCCTTTCAATCAACTAGAGTCAAACAACCATGCAAGTATATGTCTTGTACACCCAGAGCTAATAGAGTGGGATCATTAAGGACCGCCTGATTTAGATGTCTTCGAGAATGATGAGGCTAATGTTGATTTCATGGGACTTAGGGAGGGCATGTCCTCAGGAGAACACATGGCAGGCTTCTCCTTTTACCTTGACAGAGCGGCATATTTCAGGGAGGAAGCCCCTCTTTCCAGTCCATAAAAGAAAAAAGAACAAAAAAGTGATAAAAATCTAAAACAAGATGTATCTGCTAGCGAAAACCTCATTGAGGCGCTAAAACATGAAAAGAAGGAACTCCTCCCCTTAACAGAGGAAAAGTCAGCCTTATTAGTAGAAGACACAGAGGAAGTCAACTTGGGAGATGACAGGAACCCAAAGAACATATACTTGGAAAAATCACTCACCCCAGAGGAAAGAGAACAGTTCATCAGTTTCTTCAAGGAAAGGATGATCAACTTCACACGGTCCCACTTAGATATGCCAGGATTAGATCCAAAACTTGTGCTTCATCATCTCCCATTGCTACCCAACACCAAACCAGTCAAACAAAAGCTTAGAAAGATTCATCCCCATGTCGCATTATTAGTGAAGGCAGAATTGAAGAAACTCCTGGATGCTAAGTTCATAAGACCTATACCATACGCAGACTGGATATCTAACTTGGTCCCAGTTACAAAGCACAGTGGTCAGATACGGATTTGCACAGACTTCAAAAATCTCAACATAGCTTGTCCCAAGGATGATTTTCCTTTACCTAACATTGACATGATAGTGGATCTAACTGCTAGACATCAAATTCTATCACTCATGGATGCCTTTTCAGGGTACAATCAGATAAGGATCGCACCAGAGGACCAACACAAAACAACTTTCACATGTCCTTGGAGGACATATTGTTGGAATGTCATGTTGTTTGGTCTAAAGAATTCTAGAGTGACATATCAAAGGGATATGACAACTATATTTCATGATCTCATCCACAAAACAATGGAAGACTATGTGGACGACATACTAGCCAAGTCAATGCTTCACAAGGATCATCTACAAGTATTGGGACCAATATTTGACAGAATGCAGGAATACAAAGTATGTTTAAACCCAAAGAAATGTGCATTCGGTGTCACATCAGGAAAGCTACTGGGATTCATAGTGTCACATAGAGGCATCGAAGTAGACCCAGAGAAAGTCAAAGAAATGTTGGACATGCCTCCACCATCGAACTTGAGGCAACTAAGAGGGTTACAAGGAAGGATCCAATCAATTAGGTGCTTCATAGCTCAGCTAGCAGACAAGTGCCACCCATTCCAACATCTACTACACAAAGACATCAAATTCATATGGACAGAGCAATGCAAACAAGCATTCCAAATATTCAAGGACTACCTCCTCAAGTCTCCTATATTGGTGCCACCAGTCCAAGGTAGACCATTGCTTCTGTATATCTCAGCAACAAAATCAGCATTAGGTGTACTCTTGGCAAAACATGATAACGTAGGTAAAGAAAGGGCCATCTACTATATAAGTAGAACATTGGTATGATAGGAGCTCAACTATACACCAATTAAAAAGTCATGCCTTACAGTTGTCTTTGCTTCCCAGAAGTTGAGACATTATATGTTGAGCCACCAAACAAAGTTGATCGCACATATTGATCCTTTAAAGTACCTCCTAAGCAAAGCAGCGCTCACTGGACGACTTGCAAAGTGGGTAATGATCTTAAGTGAGTTTGACATTGAGTACATAGATAGAAATGTCATCAAAGGGCAAGTGATCGCGAACCAACTAGCAGAGGCACCTATTCAGGACCATTAGCCTATTATTTCTGACTTTCCTGTTGAATCTATTATAACACTACAACCAGCGATCGAGGTATGGAAACTATACTTTGATGGATCGTGCACGAACCATGGTGCAGGGGCGGGAATAGTGCTTGTCACTCCAGATAATGATACAATTCCAAAATCTTTCAGACTCAACTTCCCCTGCACAAAAAACATAGCAGAATATGAAGCACTAGTGATCGGTTTAAAGATAGCAATTCAATGGAGAATCAAGAACCTTAAGGTCTGCAGAGATTCATAGTTGGTCATTAGCCAAGTCAACAATGATTATATGACAAAATATGAGAAGCTCATACCATACAGAGAACAAATGGAAAGATTGTGCACCAAGTTCCACTACATCTTCTTCAAGCAAGTGCCACGAGCTCAGAACAAAGTTGCAGATGCAATGGCTACCATAGCATCACTGATCGATCTACCAGGCAACAAAACACAATTCCAGCTTCTAGTAGAACAACTATTGGTTCCATCACATCAAGCATCCATCACAGAATCAGCATGCATCCTTGTTGGTCCTAAAACTCCATGGTACCAATGTAGGATTTGAGAGACAAATCAACAGAAACCCGAAGAACACTTGCATGCAAGAACTTGTCATAGAAGAGAAGCAAAAAGAGAGAAGGAGAAGAACTCAAAATTTGCTTCGAAAGTGAGAGTGAAATTATAATCTTAATTAATGAAAAATAAACTACAAAGTTCAACTTATAAAGGTGAACGAAACCCTAAAACTAGAAAAGCTAGGTTTGCACATTAATAATTAATATAAATATTAATTATACTGCACCTAAGAGATAGCTTAAATAAACTAGAGTAATAAAAAACTTAATTAATTAAATCAAAATGATCTAATTAATAAGTGTAAATAGATAATTACTCTAAGACCCCCCTTAAGCGAAGCTTAGGAGGTAAGCTAACCTAGCACAACTATGAAAGCAGGAGAAGAGGGTACTGGCAACAAGGCCTAAGCAAGTACCCAAGCACAACCAAATATCTGTAAAGCGGAGAAATAGAGAAAACCACATGGGAAAAACCCTACTCCAAGAAGAGATAGAAGAAAATGCAGAAAAGAATGGCTCAAGAGACTCTCTCAAAACCATAAGTACAATAAAACCCCCCATGAGAGAGGGATGAGACACCAAAGCCCCCCCAGAATGATGGAACCCCTATAGGAATGATCAAACCAATAGAACTCCAATGTGGAAGAAACAGAGGTACAGAGTGACAAGGGAGCCCCTGAATGAGAGGTGAAACGGGAAGGCTGAGCTAATGCTCAAAGGAGAATGAATGAGACTCCTGGAATGGAATCCCCAATGAAGGTGGGCCAATAGATGGACTGAATTTGTCATCTGAGAGGAGATGAATGTCCTCGGATATGCCCTCAACAGTTGGAGGGGAAGGCTCGATGCAGCGAGTGACCATAACATGGACGACAAAAGAAGAATCATGCTGAAAAAATGCAGGCGCAACAGGAGGAGGAGGTGGAGAAGCCACAACACTGATCTCAGGAGAAACATAGAAGTTCAGGTGACCCGACTTCTTCCCATGAGGCACTCGTGTAGTAGGAGAGATATCCTCCGACATAGAAGATGGTGGACCAAAATGGGAGAAGGAGTACAGGCGGGTGGCATGATCAACTATCCCTGTAGAAATAATGCGGCCAGTCGCACTATCTCAGATGTGTACAGAATCTGCAGTGAACTCAACTGTCTTTTCTGGCCCACTGTGAGTAATCTGATAAATGGAGAGAAGGTTCGATGACAAGGATGGAACACATAGTACATCATGGAATGCACCACCATCGATGTCAATAGAACCCTGACCACATACAGGCATAACAGTATCATTCCCCATCAAGATGCGTGGGGTAGGAGAGGTCGTAAAAAATGAGAAGGAACTCTGAGAAGATGCCATATGATGTGAAGCACCAGAATCCAACAACCACCTAGAAGAGGGAGCTATGGAAGATGCACATAAGGCATGACACTTTCCATTATCTAACCCATCTGCCAAAGATGATGATGAAGAAGACCAGCGAGAAGAGGAAGAAGGAATATCAATGTTGCTCTTATGAAGCAGAGCTGTCAAATTAGCAATCTATTGGGCATATCCATCTACCTTCTTCTGAAAGCACTGAGACTCATCATGATTGAACTTATTGCAATAAGTACATTTGGGTTTGTTTGTCTTTGATTTCCCCTTAGGTGAAGGAGGTGGACCAGAGAAATGCTGAGAAGGAGAATCCTTCCAAGATTCTGTGGATGGTGATGCCTATTTTTGCTCCTGTTTCTGTGGAGATGGGTGAGCAACCAAGGCATGGCTCATAGAGCCTAAAGCATCATGCAACTGTCAAATCTTTGACTACTCTCGAGTCAACCATTCACAGAAGGTTACAAATGAAGGCATATTGTACCTAGGACCCAAGGCATCCATAGTGGAATAGAAAGAGGAGGAGAAAATCAGAAACTCTCCACGAAGCTTTGAGAGTATCAGAAAGATACACTCATCATCTGATTTGGTCTTCCCACATCCCTGTAAAAGTGAGCGGAGAGCATTGAACTTCATCAAGAAGTCCTCAATGGTGGAAAAACTATCAGGAGACAAGGATGTCAATTCAGCATCAAGCTGAAGTGCCCTAAATGCATTCATTGTGCCAAAAAGATCTGCAAAGTTTCCCCAATATGCGTGAGGAGTGGTCAAACCATCTAGATGAAACATGAGGCTTTCTGAAATGTGCAGTGCAATCAAACCCATGGCTTCATCCATTTTGTTTTTGTGCTAAAGGACCTCAAATGGACGCTGCAGAACAGGTTGGTGCTCATCCAGACATGACCATAAGCCACGTGACATGAGTAGCCTAGTCATGTGTGCTTTCCAGGTGTGATAATTGTGTGGTGTCAGTCGGGCCACAAAAGGGTCCGACATTGAGAGAAGTAGACAAAAGTAGAAGGGTCATTTCTAAATTAAATTACAGAAAGAAAATGCACCCCCCACAATGTATAATTCTATCCCCCTTGTACAACAAATAAACAAGTATAGGAAGCACAAAAAATGAGAGCAAAACCTAGATGCCAAATGCAGAGAGGGAGGAAATTGAAGCCTCTATTTCAACGCCAAAAATGAGAGATAAAATGGTCAAATCAGAAATCAAGACTAGCACCATTGTGTTTGGCTCAGAAACACCTTTTCGACGATGTTTCATTTTCTAAAAACGGACACCGTATGCTCAAGTTATGGCCAACAAACCAACTGCCCCTCTACAAAAGAGCTCTCTAGAAAAAATCAGTCACGACAAAAATTTGACGGTCAAACGACCGTCACAGAACACGGGAAAAAATTTGACGACCATCTGCATGTCGTGGGCCCGTCTTGCCAGAAAAATTTTCTGGTCACCAAAAAATGTGAAAAATGCCAGCAAATTTCAAAAATGGTCGGGAAACTGACGTCACCCCCCAAAATGATGACATCACGGGGGGTGTGACAGTCAGTGGTGTGCGGGTGGTGGAGCAGCGGCACTGGCCAGCGGTGGTGGCAATCGGGTGGCATCCGAGTGGCGACTGGGTGGCGGTTCGCCAACAGCAGCTGCTGGGCGGACTGTTGGTGACGCACCGGCGGGGGTTGAGCGCGGGCCGCGCTGCATTGGCACCGGGGTGTCGCAGTGGTGGCGCACTGACTGCACTGCCGGCTGCACCCAATAAATTCCCTAAAAAGGGTTTTTTAATATTTTTTAAATTTTTTTTCTCGCGAAGCATGTCATACGGCTTGAGGGGCAAGAAATTTTTTCCAGAAGCTACTGTGGCCAAATATGGCCAACTTTATATGAAAAGTTGATCTCCCGGGCCCTCTAAACACAATAGCAATGTCTGTTTGTGCTCAAAATGCTCCAGAAAAAAGTGCCTCCTCTAGATTGAAGAAAAAACCTCAGAGAAGCTGTAGTTTTCTTCTTTGAATCACGGCTTTAAAAACTTCAGACTAGGCAGCAACAGGGATGCTCTGATACCATGTAGGATTTGAGAGACAAATCCACAGAAACCCAAAGAACACCTGCATGCAAGAACCTATCATAGAAGAGAAGAAGAAAGAGAGAAGGAGAAGAAATCAGAAGTTGCTCAGAAAGTGAGCAAAATTATAATCTAAATTGATGAAAAAGAAACTACAAAGTTCAACCTATAAAGGTGAACGAAACCCTAAAACTAGAAAAGCTAGGTTTGCACATTAATAATTATTATAAATATTAATTATACTGCACCTAAGAGATAGCTTAAGTAAACTAGAGTAATAAACAACTTAATTAATTAAATCAAAATGATCTAATTAATAAGTGTAAATAGATAATTACTCTCACAACCAAGATGTATACAACTACCTCCAAAATAGTGTCTTACCTCCCAATTTGTCTAGAAACCAGAGAGAGTCCCTCATCCGCCAAGCCTCTAGGTATACCATCCTCTCAACTACTTTATATAGATGAATTCTAGACGAAATGCTACTATGATGTCTCACTTCCATGGAATCCCAGAGAGCTCTGTACGAGGTACATGATGGAATTTGTGGAACCCACAGAGGTGGAAACAACTTAGCTAAGAAGATCATCTGCATGGGATACTATTGGACCACAATAGAGATAGATGCACACAAACATGTACAAAGGTGTAGACAGTGTCAGATTCATGGAGACCTCATCCATGCACCAGCCCAAGAACTAAATCCTATCACATCACCATTACCATTTTCTATGTGGGTATTTGACCTAGTGGGCAAAATTACACCTTCTTCAGCAAATGGACATAAATACATCATAGAAGCATTAGAGTACTTCACCAAATGGGTGGAAGCAATTCCCCTCACTTAAATAACTGGAAAGAAAATAGAAATGTTCATACTTAACCACATTATCTGTCGATATAGGATCCCTCAAACTATCCCGATAGATCATGGTACACCTTTCCAAAACAAGGATGTTGAAGAGCTATGTGAACAATTCCATATCAAACAAGGGTTCTCTTCGTTTTATTACCCTCAAGGGAACAGCCAAGCCAAAGCTACAAGAAAACAATCTTGAAAATCTTGAAGAAAATAGTGAACAAATCAGGATGAGACTGGCATTTACAGCTTAGTCCCGCATTATGGGCATATAGAACTAGCGTGAGAACACCTACAGGAGAAACTCCTTTCTCCCTAGTGTATGGATCAGAGGAAGTATTACCCCTCAAAGTTGAAATCCCATCCCTAAGAATATCTTTGAAGAGCCTGATTACAGATGAAGACTACAGAGTGGCAAGGCTCAGTGAACTAGAGTTACTAGATGAAAGAATACATCATGCTTTCAACCACTTACAAGGCTATCAAAATCGCCTTAGAAGGAACTATCATAAGAAGGTGAGGTCACAAACATTTGAGATAGGAGACCTTGTCCTCATGGAAAATAAAAAGAACCAAGCAGAGCGAGTCAAACCTAGAAATTTTGAGCCTAACTGGCTAGGACCATATGTCATTGTCAGCTCTACCCACAGTGTGGCATACATACTAGTGACACCAGAAGGAGATCAGCTCCCCGGATACATCAACATCATGCACCTCAAGAGGTTCTACCCTTCAGGTCTCTATGGTTAAGGCACCTATCTACATATCCATAAAATACCAAAAAAATCAAAAAATACAAAAGTTACCTTGGTAAAAACCTGGCAATCAGGCACCTTGGTGACAACAAAAAAATTTAAAAAAAGCAAAAAAGTAAAGAGAAACAAAAGCACTCTCTCAGTGAAAACTTGGCAAATAGGCACTATTGAGTAGGTACCTTGGTGAAAACCTAGCAAACAGGCGCCAAGTGTTAAAATACAGCTTCACCATCAATGAACTCCAAAAGCTTGAGCACACTTCAAAGGCAAGACTGACTACCCAAGCTATATCCAGAAGCACATTCCCCTCTAAGTGACAAACACTTATCCATGGTTACTACTGGTCCACCAGACTAGGGGGTGATTCTAAAATGTCCTAAAAAAATCCTAAACATCGGAAAAATCATTAAAAAAAAAATCCTAAAAAGATCAAAATCCTGAGAAAATCAAATCTTCATAAAAAACATTCAAAAATTGCAAAATCCCATGTAATAAAGCCAACTTGATTATCAAGAGAGCAAAGGGTGATCACGCCCACTCAATTAATGTCACAATCATGAGCTTTACAAATCAGCATTGGGCTCATCTGACATAGCTTTATCAATCTTTCAAATCAATCAGCAAGCAACTGGTGACCAAGCCAATCTATCAATTGTCACAATCATGAGCTTTGCAAACCAACATTAGGCCCATCTGACACAGCTTGATCAGCTACCAAAATGATCACATTCAATCAATCAAATCCTATCAATTATCTTACACAGTGACGGATACGCTCAAAACTAGACAGGTCAGTCTTATATGAGTCGTCTATTACTGAAACCAGACACACTCAAGCAATCAAGCCAATCAAGCCTATCCAAAGAGTTGAGCCAATCAAGAGAATCAAACTGCATCAAGGAACCATCCAAAAATGTTGACTATGTTAGCCAGTCAGTCAAATGTCAGTCTATATTTTGCGGTTATGTTCTTACGCTACTCTAGGATCCACCATGTGAGGAGAGTAGCTATGATAGATCATGAATTATTTTCTTTGATTACTGTCTATTGAATGTTCACTTCAATTTCAGAGCCATGATGATTTAGGATAAATGCGGTAGGCACTGTCACTTATCTGGCAGCCGCGCAGTTCTACAATCTGAGCTTAACCTTGGGAAAGAAATGGACATTCCTTCTCTTTTATTTGCTTGTTTAGTTTATAGAATCAAGAGCTCACGGCGTATTCAGATAGACTCTGATGCGTTGGAGTTCTATCTTGGTTTCTATGGTCTTTTCTTTTATTTTGCAATCAAGAGCTCACGATGCTATCCAGATGGACTCTAGGGGCATAGGAGTTCTATCTTGTTTTCTTTGGCTTTTCTTTACGAAATCAAGAGCTCGCGGTGTTATCCCGATGGACTTTGGGTGCATAAGAGTTCTATCTTGGTTTCCTTTTTTTCAATCTATTCAGAGGACAAAGCAGTATCCAGATGGTCAATATCTGGGTGCTTTTGGCTCTCTTTCTTTTCAAACATGGAACATAGCTGAACCCAGATGGTCAATATTTGGGTACACTAGGTTCTCTTTCTATTCAATCTCTCTACTCCTTCTACTCATCAAGAGGTCGTGGCAGTATCCAGGTGGTATGTGATCTGGATACATTGGACCCTCTTCGGAATTTCAAAAAACAAAAAAAAGATGCAATGATGACAAATATTGGAAACAGGGGCAGTGACTTGGGACACTCATCCTTTCTATCAATTTATATCTATCAAAAAAGTAAAAAAATCCTTCCTATCATTCCATATCTATTAGATCAATCCCAGAGAACATCTATCCATACTAACTTCTTTCTAATTAACACATGCATTACTCAGATATTTTTGCATAGTAGATTGCATTCATTTATTACATAAGAAAAATCCAAAACATGTGCATAGTAGATCATATAATCAATGCATTCATCATCAATAACATCATAACTAACATAGGAATGCATTCATCATCATCATATAATGATTCACATTTTCAACAAATTAATGCTCATCTAACGCATTTTCTATGCTTAATTTTTTAGGGGGCATATAGTCTACTTGCTATCACTAGGGCAAGCTGGGGTAGGATCAAATCTGAAAATTCTTTGACACAACGTGATGAATCACATTGCATCAAAGAGGGGCAAATGTAGACACCCAAAAATGGACAGGCTTGTGACTTTACATTAAAAATACTAATTTTCATCTATTAATTAATGATTTTTTAATCATTAATTAATCATCTATTTTCCTCTAAATTTATTCCCCAACCCATCTAATCAAATTCTAAAAATTAATTATATAATTAATTTTATTTAATTAATTAACCTTAATTGATTAATTACCATTAATTAATTAATTAAATTCAATTTCCTATAGTTTAAATTCAAATATTCAAACTTACTAATTAAATTCTTCCAATTAAATT
>MU227659.1:2881654-2924835 GCA_018584345.1 Thuja plicata
TCCTTTTAATCTCAACCGTTCATCTCCCTATCTCTGGGATTGATCTCAACCATTCATATCATCCCCAATTCCTATATAATAAACCCTTCATAACCATTTGAAGGATCTAGGATTTCAAGCTCTCGTGCGCCATTACTATGTCGGTTTGGTTCTAGCATTCAAGCCATCTTGCAATCACACCCATTTCAAGTATCAAATTCTTGACGCTTCTCAAGTCATAGACGCTGCCCTCACCAATAATGAGAATCAAAAACAACGTTTCGGAAGGAGTACAGAAAGACAATAGAAGCTTCAAGAACTTTGGGGTTTGCATTCATTTGTTTTCCTTTCTTTGCTTGTACATTTTATTGATTACATTTCAAGTTATTCGTTTTAGCAGTTCTTGGGTATTGGATTTATATCATTGTAAAATCGTTGCTACTAACCCCCGCCTTTGGAAAGCTTGGGAACCACAAATCATGAAAAGGAGGCATACACATACATTACCTGTCAAAGCCTTATGAACTCACTAGACACATTCTTTAAGGGTATGGTTGGCAATGCTTTTTGAGCCATACCAGAACTGTTTGATCTAAGAAAATCTCACACAACCAGATTGCCCCATGTTTCTGCAACAACACATCTATTTCTTCTACTGTGCATAAATAAATGGTTGCAATACACATATGTCACTATTGCAACTTCATCATTATTCTCAAGCAGTACAACTAATCAGATTGCCCCATGCTAGCTTTTGCAACAACAAACCTATTTCTCCTACCGTGCATGACTAAAGTTGGCAATACATACATTTCCACCATTGTGATTCCACCATTTGGCTTATCCTTAAGCAGTATAGCTAATGCATGGTTGTTGTTTTGACAAGGCCATCACTTTCAAAAATATATTTTAGAGGAATGATAGCCAATAACCTGGTAGGCTGGGCTTCGGTCTATGGATCAAGAAGATACCGTGACAGAGGAGCAATAGCATATTTTGATACTTTCGAATCTTGCACTTTAATATTGTTAAACAATGCTTCAAGTACCCTGGTTGTTGATTCTTCACACTGGTGGGGTATTAAAATCTCCAAAAGGGATTCCACTGCACACACTCTGCCATCAGCTAAGAAATTGATGCATCATCTCTCTCTAGAATAATTAGTGCATTATGAGATACTACAAAACTCTACTCCCAACTTGATTGTAGTTGCTTCAGAACAAGAGACATTTTTAAACAGTACTGGGAACTAAAGCACAAAGGCAGCTAATTCTCAAAATGCTTTGATTAATTCTTCTCATAATTTAACCACTGGGCTACTATTTCCCGCATGCTTATAACTCTTTAATAGTTGTCTTCATGGTCCTTTTTGTTGTTTGAGGAGGTGCAAAGTTATGACTAAAAATAACTTATTATCAACATGATTAATAATAACTTATTACATAGTGATATGTATGTGCATATATAAGTACCATATATATGCACATATATATGTATATAATTTTGTTTTTAATAATCATGTTGATTATGTTCAACAATATGTCTTGTAGCTTATATTTGGGACATAACCAATATGTTTTCACACCACACTGTCAGGTGCCATATCCAGTTTACAATTTGTGAAAGAATATTAATAATATATATGTTATTTTGCAAAGTCCAACTCTAAGCTCGACCATAGCATACATATAATATTTAGAGCACTAATTTTATATATGATGGGCTTATGATCTCCTTCATAGGTATATATTGTTAATGGTTGGCTTATGAGCTTGTTCATGAACACATGTATATATGATTCCAAGCACTAAGTAGTTGTTGGCAACAATTTACATAAATTGTACTAGCTGGAGTAGTATGTTACAACTCAAAATTTTCTCCATTTATGATTAGACGGTATGCCCAAATCATTATTGACTAATATAAATTTGATTGATTTCCTAATCCAACAATGCTAAAAAATTCAATAGCTATAGACAATAACCAGCTAGGATTACATATAGAAACAAAATTATTAATAACTACATGTTATAGACATATTACATGGAACAAAATCTTGTTGCTGCATTTATTTTGTTGTCTTCAACTCTTGTTGCCTATGGCTTCCAATTTAGTATCTTAAATATTTCTTTCTGTGCATATTTCAGGTCATTGATGAATATTCCAAATAATATAAATGTTCAAGGCAACATATCTAGGAAGAACACAACCACTCATATTCTCGCACTTGTTCTCGTTGCCCTTGCAGTAGCCAAAATAGTGTTTGCACAAGAAGATAGACGACAAATGCGTAAGAAAAGAAGTGATGAAATTGGTTTTTATAAATGAATTATTCATTTCAATGATGTGGATTGTTACGACCAAATCCTCATGAGTAGAAGAGCCTTCTTTCGGCTAGCCAATCTTCTAAGGAAAAAGGGAAGCATTACATAAATGATAAACATAAAGTTAGAAGAACAACTAGTGATGTTCCTCCACACCCTTGGCCACAATATGAGGAATCATAAGATTGCCCATAACTTTGGCCACTCAGGAGAGACAGTAAGTGAATACTTCAACAAGGTCTTAAGGGTTGTCTTAGCACTCCATGTAGAATATTTTATACTATCTGGTCCAAACACTCCTCCTGAAATTAGTGGGAAGGACCGTTTCGATCCATACTTCAAGGAAAATCCCCTAGTGCTACAAATTTATTTGGTTGAGTGTTTAACCTATTACCACGTGTTCATTGACTATAGTTTTTCTTTGTTTAGGATTGTGTTGGAGCAATTAATGGAACCCATATACCAGTCACCATTGATGTCGACATACAGGGTAAATATTGTTGACTTACAGGGTAAATATCAAGATAGAAAAGGGAACTTGTCCCAAAATGTTATGGTTGTCTCTTCATTTGATTGTAAGTTTCAATACATTCTTGCTGGTTGGGAAGGTTCTGCTGCAGATAGTCATGTTCTAGCTTTAGCTATCACTAGAGAAGATCCACTTGTAGTTCCCTCTGGTATGCCATTCACACTGTATGTTACTGAAGAATATACTTTCCCCTTGGTATGTCATTTCACATGTTCTAACAATATACTTTTTACTATAGGAAAATATTATTTAGTTGATGCTAGATATCGAAATGTACCAAGCTTTCTCGCTCCTTATCGGTGCACATGTTACCGCGTGAAGGAGTTTTCAAGAGAAAACCCTATAAATAGTGCACAAGAGTTGTTTAACCACTGACACTCCTCCCTTAGAAATGCAGTAGAGCATATATTTGGGATTTTGAAGCAACATTTTCCTATCCTGAGGCATGCAATGTCCTATCCCATCATAACACAAGCACCTATTGTTTTGACATGTTGCATGCTGCACAACTTCATTAATATAGAGGATGGTGTTCCATCCAAAGAGGATATTGAAGAGGGGGACAATCATGATGGGATAAATGTACCAATACTTGAGACATATGGGTTGAGTCAGCATGATAGGGATCTTCCCCAAGGACCTAAAATTTGGAACTGCATCTTGAAGAGTAGATGCCTTCTTAAATCTAGCACTAATTGGCTAATGGGAAATGGTAGGGATATTAGATTCTAGGAGGACTATTGGCTTAGGGGTCCCAATCTGCTAATTGGCTGCTTCTGCTCCTTGAAAGCCTTCCTCAAGCCTTAACTGGGAGCTTTTACTACTAACTACTTTGAGAAGGGAACGTGAAAGGATTTGAGGACTCATGTTGTTGATAGACCTGATCTTCGTATCCTTTCTAAAGAGCTGATGGATGTTATGCAGAAGTCCAAAATTCCAATTTTTGGTGATGTGGACAGTGTTATTTGGTGTTGTTATGCCTTGCATAAGCGTCCCTACATTTTGTAGGCAAAATGTTGGGTCCCCCTTTTCGCTTTTTCTCTTTCCTTTGGTTTCTTTTGTTTCCTATGTTTTCCCTTCGGGCTTTGCTTCCACGAGGGTGGTCTTTCTTTTTCTTTTGTCTTCTTGTGTCTCTGGGACCCGGTCCCAGAGTTTGTTCATTCTTTTGAGTCAGCCGGATCTTGGACTCCGGGATTCTCTGCCACCATGTCTTCTTTCGCTAGAAGGTATGGTTGCATGGAATCCCCGGGCCCGGAGTCTAAGCGTTTGCTTGTCCCAGAGTTTGCGAAAAGAACGCAACATATTTTTACCCTAGGGGTATAAATAGAAGTTACCTGTCATTTTCACATTTATCGTGATCAAATACTTAGAGCACTTAGAGCGATTTTTAGGCGATTAAGGTGATTAAAAAACAAATTTCTCCCTATTCTTAGTGGTTAATTAAATAGTGATTTGCAGTGCTTGTTCATGGTCACTTGAAGGTTAACTTGTTGCAGAGTGCCTCCCGTGATCGTCTTTCCCACATCCCCCATGTTTCTAGGTAAACCTTCAGCTCTTCTTTCTCTGGTTTCTAGTTTTTTGGTTCTCGCCTATTTTTGTTTTGTTTCCTTTTTGTTTTGCTTTCATCTCTGTCTCTGGTTTTGCTTTCTGTCGCCTCTTGTTGGTGGGTTGGCTCTGCCAAAAGGTTGTCTGCCCTCTGCGCAGTTGTAATAGTATGCATTCTTTGTATATTTTAGTAGGTTTCTGTGTAAATACTTCTATATATTCTGTATATATTGTACATTATGTAAATGTCTGTTTGCGCCTGTATATATGCCTATTTTTGGCCAAATCTGTGAGTCATGCTTCAGCCCTCACTTGTGCTTTGGCATTGTATATGTCTCTTTGTATAATTCACACTCTGCCTAGTGGCGAGCTCATCACGCTCCATGCATTAGAAACCCCAAATGTGGAGCTTGTCCAAGAAAGATGGTTGCCTAGTTTGAACTCAACACCTCACTAGTTTGGCCATGGCAGTTTTCTCTCTCCTCTGTCAAGTCAGTCTTAATGACAGGTTGAGTTTCCTATGCGAGCATTCAAGTCTAGCCCAAGTGGCATTCATTTCCTCGCGTGTTTGGACAGTTGTCGGCGTTAATGTCATTACTGCGCGGCCACGTGACTACCACATCAGCCTAACACAACTCATTTCCGGTCATGTTAGTAATGGTTAGCTTTCTGGATTATGGGTCCCAGGTCTTAATTTGGCCTTTGTTTCATTTTTATCACACGAACTAAAATCCCTGGAAGCCCAGGTAGAGGTCACTCTTAACTCTTCCTTATCATATGTATATCTTTTTCAGAGTTTGACGTGAACTAACAATTCTTTCAAGAACAGATGTGAAGCAGTGGTGAAAATATTTGGGATCCGAAATGATGCAATGTTTTCATATATATATGGTGACAGTCGTCTTGCCTTGCAGGTTGCTGAAGTACCACTCATCAATCATGTTGGAGGCATCTGCATCATCTCCACCCAGGATTCCAGATCTCCCCACCACTGATGCCACCCAGGCGGCTATAAGGATGAAGGCCGAGAAGGCTCTGGAAAAGCTCCCATTGACAATGAAGTATCTGAAGGGAGACACCATTGCGGGATCAAAGATTGATTCCAAACTTCAGTTGATCACTGACACCAGTGTCAAAATGTGGGCCAAAATGCAAGCCCTGCTAAAAATGATGTTTATTCAATGGATGGTCAGAGATCCATTGGCTATCAATGTGGGCGATTCTGGGATCCTCAAAGATGCTTGCTTCCCCTACTCCGTGCAAGCCCCAGAGCACATTCTCCCTCTGGTAGGACAATATAATACAGTCGTCCGGGCTGTCATGCTTGCCGCCCCAGTCCCAACCAGATATCCAACACCTATGGTGTCTCTGGATGCCGCGACTTTTCAGGCAGGACTGAGAATTCCCCAATTTGACGATGCGGTCGTCCCCATCCGGGCTTTGGCATTGGAGGAATTAATGAAATTAGAACACATGGCCTAGTAGTATCTCAACAAATAATGGCTTAAGGTACCAAGGAAAGACTTCAAGAAGATGAAGCTAGAAATCCCCCAGACTGAATTCAAAGAAAGCATACAAATGGAGATTATTGCACTATGAAGGTTCTTCGGACAGCCCCATGCCTGAGAATTCTCAGCATGGATGTACTATTTCTTGTTGGGCATCGCCTCTAGCGAGCAGAACTTTGATTGGGCCAAAATCATTGCAAATAATGTGGACTCCCAGCTTCTCTAGGTCACCAAGTCCTCCAAATTCTACATGACATCTTTTGTTCTGTGGGCTCTGGCACAACAACGCCCCATCACAAATGGGTTACTAACAACAGGTGTACTCAGGATTGGCCCGGGCCAGAATGCTCCCTGGGATTATTTCCCACAGATCCAATGGGAGGCTAGTTTCATCAACTTCTACCGAGTAAATGACGCCTTCATTTACTACAACCTCCTCACACCTAGTTGGGACGCCGGATATCGGCTCTCTAAGGAGGAAATGGACTTGGTCAAAACTTATGGCCATTATTACATTCAGTTTCAACAACATACATACATTCGGGTTCTCTGGGAAACCCTATTTATTCCCTGAACATTATGGGGATAAAATAATTCTTTTAGAGTACTACTGGTAGATACTTGAGCTGCACACCCTCTTCACAGTGAAGAAGATGAAAAACGTCCTATTCCCAATCACTTGTGGGAAATACTCTTGCAGTTTGGTCGTGGCAATGGAGGTAGACAACGAGCTCAAAAGTTTGGGACTGTCAGAGTTCTATCTAGTGCGGAAGAATTTTGATCCGCTAAGTAAAATAGCAACACTTCCCCGGGCATCAAAGCCCCATGAGTATCACATGGAGGACTTTTGGGAAGACTGCCAAGACAACTTCGAAGTCTAGAACCAACATTTCGTCTGAATGACAATGGGAATGATGAAGAGGCTCAAGCTTCAGAAGTTCCTAGATGACTTTTCGGATACTGGGTCCATAGTGGACCCACAATACAAAGAGAATGGAGTAGATAAAATGGCCCTCCCTTCGGTGGATTGGGATGTGCAAGAGGGGCCAACAATAGAGGACCTCACCCATGACCCGATCAAGCGCAGTCACACATATTTCAAGAAGGCATGCCTGAGAAGTACATGTAAAGTTGACCCATATGTGCGAGGTTCAACTTTTGGGGCCGGAACCTCCTCGCAGGGGGGGGACAAAGGAAAAAAGGAAAGTAGGGACCCCGTCTCAAGTCCTGGACACCACTCCCATAGTGGAGAAAATGCAACAAAATTTGGCGACAACTCAACACATGAAGGACAAATTAATCACCCGGTTGGCCACCCCGGCCATTATGACTGGACTTGTCCGCCCTCCCACTTCTCCTTCACTTGCAACATTGATGATTCGAGCAATAGGGACCGGAGTGGAGGAAGAGCGGGCAATCATGTTAGATGCAGGGCCCTCATTGGTGACAAGGAGGAAAAATAAAAGAATAGTTGATCCTCAGCCAAAGCTCGAGATGCCTAGCATGCCTGAAATACAGATTGTCTCCTCAGACTCCCCAGAGCCGAAAAATCAACCCGAAGATCCCCCGGAGACCTCCCCTCTGCACGATGAGTTTGATGACCTATTTGGGATAGATGAACTGGTGAACTTACGGGGGGATATTGGGAAGGCAGTAGAAAAAATAGCTGCCCAAGAGGAAGTGGTGATCCCTCTTGAGAAGAAAACCCTTGAGAAAGAAGCTTCCCAAGAGCAGGAATTCTGGGTAGAACCAGAAAAGGATCCAGAACAGATGAACATCTACGACATCCTAAAGATATAGGTTGCAAGCACCACGGGGGATAGGCAAATATAGGAGAGAACATCCCGGCAGACGAGGCCAAAAAACAACAGCAAAATGACGGGCAGCAACTCAGGAACGCCAATGCTGAGCCCGATGGTGATAGGAACGTAGACACTGGGGTAGATGATACCAATGCCAGCATGGTGGATGATGTTGGTGGACCCAAGGATATAGGAAAAGAGTTTGAAGGGGCTCAGAATATTGGGGACGCACAACAGAACCCCAAAGGGGATTCACAGGATCAAACTATGGCAGCAAGGCCACCCCTGCCACCATAATGGTTGGTGGATTCAAGAAAAAGGAAGGCCCCAGCGCCGGCCAGAGCCCATCTGTCTTTGGTAGAGATGATGGCATAAGCGCAGAATCCCCCCAAGGCAAAGAAAGCCTGGACAGTCCATATCCTCCGGACTGGGTCAGGCGGAGATACAGTTGGGGTAGTCGCAACATCTTCTCTAGATGCAGACAAGGTGACGACAAAGGCCGAGGAATATGAAATCACCGAGGTATCTCTGGGGAAGAGGGGAAAGCAGGGTGAATTGGACCTGCTAAAAGAAGCAGCCAAGGCGGTAGAAGCTCGCTATGAAAAGGAGGCCAAGAAGTTCAAAGAAGAAAAGGAGAAGAACACAAATCTTGTCAGGCTTCTGACAAAACTTTCCCAACCCATCAATGCCATTCCTCTGGAAGCTTCCTCATCCGGAGCACCACTCCCACAGGGTGACATCAACGCGCTTAGGAGTATGAAAAAGAAAGCGCAGGCGGTTGATGATTGGGTAGCGAAACAAGTAGGCAACATCTGATGTTTCCTAGTGACCACACTCCTCAACCTATACGCAGCAAAGAATATGTTACATCAGGCTAAGACTACCATTACCATCTGGGAGGGAGAGGTCGAGAAATACGAGGCTTGGATAGGTGAGTTAGGAGAACTCATGAGCATCTGGGAGGAAATTGTTTTCGAAGCTAGAATTTTGGGAGAGGAGTCCTTTGATTTTGTTTGGACCCAGCACTCCAGACTTGATCTCACATTGGAGGTAATCAAGCAACTAGTAGGGGCCCTGCGGGACAAAGTTCCAGAGCTGGATTATTCTTTAAATTTATACAAGGCATTCATTTCAAAGGTTTCAGGAGTTGATCCATTTAACTCTGAAACATGTACTCCAGAGGAATACATCGTGGGAAAATATGACGAGCTAATGGAGTCTCAATATCAATCCCTAGAGGGAATGGACAGATTCAAAATGACATGCATAACACGCATGGTGCTCTAGGCTCATGACATAGTGAAGATGGCCACTGAATTCAAGGCAAAAACTCTGGATATGGGCGAACAAGTGGAGGTAGCCAAATACCGCCGGGCCAGCCTCAGAGACATTGATGAGGATGGAATTACCCAACTCCTAAAAACATTCAAAGATAGCAAGGAGCAATAAGGTTCTTTGGAGTCTGGAGATCTTCACCAGAAGGTCATATTTTGAGCATTCTTTATTCTTTGAGCGCAAGCTCCCAGATCCTGAAGTCCCGGATCCAGTAAATTTTGCATTCTTTGATGACTCGTGTCCAAGTTCTCTGGAGCCGACTGGTCATCATGAGGCAGTTAATAAGGGTGTTAGAAAGTAGGTGGCCCCAACAAGGCACATCAACTCAAGGCATGGTTCTGGTAGGTGGTCTTCCCAAGGCGCTGCTCCAGCATTGAACACCTAGCACATCGGAGATATTGAGCCACTTTTTCATTGATGAGGCATGTAGCCTTGATCCCCAGGGGATCATATTTCTTCTTTTCTCCTTCCGGCTCTCTTCTCGAGGCCGATTCTTCCATACCTCTTCTCTTGTCTTATTCTTCTAATGTGTCAGACCTTTGTTCTCCTCGAGGTTGTTGTAGTGTGGTGCAGGTAGTACCGGCCATCGAAAATCATATTTTATTGTTGAGTGTAAAGTTAAGTTAGGTTAGTTTTAGGGAAAACATGTGTATAAATAATAAGTTTGAACTCTTTCCAAAAGTCGGCAAAATTAATGATTTTGCAGTCAATAGCTATAGCATTTCAGCATTTCATTTCTTGTAGTTGCAGAGCTCAATGCTCCTTAGTTCTTAGAAGTTCTCAATAGATAGATGCTCCCTTGGAGCCATTGTTGTACGCACTAGTGCCGCTGGAAAACCATTAATGAAGAAGGAAGGATTCTTGCAATGTTGTTGTTGGTCTTCTGATCTCTGAGTTAATACTCTTTTGTGTTGTATGTTTTTTATGTCCCTTGCTCTAATGTTTTAAGTAGATTAACAACCTTATTTTCCCCTCGCTATTGAATATGTATGAACTGATGGTTTTGTGCACATTCAATATTAAGTGTAGTATGTTAGAGCATGGTTGATGTTTTAAATGTATTTGCATGACTATAGGTAGATGGAATACTTCTAATTATGGCCTATCTTTTGAAGTTTATTTGGTTAACTAATGCGTGCTTGCAGGAAACCCCCAACCTACCAAAATCCCCGGAGAAGACGAGCCGAGATAACCAGCTATCCCCCCCAAACAAAATAGTCACACTCTCAACGTAGCTCCTGCACCGTCGAGACCCGACTCTCACGTGCTTGAAGGCCCGAAGAATTCATTCCCTAGATAACCTTTACAGGTGAAGTTGGTCGGTACCTTGGTACCTGGTGACAACTTACATCTATTGGCGGACCCGGTCACAAAGTCCCGTCAACAGAAACGAGCGCTAGATGGAGGGCATGAGCTCGTCCCCTTCTGAGGATTTAGATTTTACACTGCCTGAGGGTTCCCTAAGACATAGTTTTAGGAAGCAGACCTTTAGTGGGATTGGATCATTTTCACCTGCCCGATTCGAAAGAGTCCTTAGATCAGCCCCCAATCCCGGTAGGTTTGTTGAACTCGAGCCTCCCGCTCCAAAGAAGCGGACCCCGCAAGCCAAGCCAGCCAACACTTTCTGGGGATCTACTACATCTCAGAATACCCAAGCCCCTCAAAAAACCCCGGGGACTAACACTCAGTCTATCCAAAACCTAACACCCTCGATGGCTGCATACTTTGGTAACATCGGGTCCCCAATGGGACAGTTTTAGGGTGCAATCAACGATCTTCCTTCGCACCCGGAGAAGATCTGTCCCCGATATGAGCACTTAGTCTCACGAACAACAGAAGAACATCTGCAAGCATACAAAGATGCCATGAACCGACATTGGATCCAACATCAAGACGTTGTGACCCGAATGTTCCCTCTGTCCTTGGGACAGAACGAGCTGAACTGGTACCTTAATCTACCGGCCAACTCCATCAATAGTTGGTAAGATATGGAGGATGCCTTCTTGGATACCTTCCGCATACACATGGACCCAGCATGGTCCCATAGCCATTTCATCTTCATTAGGAAGGAACTGAATGAACCCCTTGCAACATTCAACCATCAGTTCTAATGCGCCTTGAAGCGGTGCACGGGTCCTTTCATCCCATCCGTGGATGTAACAATCTAGACATACCTTAATGCGGTGAACCCTTTCATTGCCACTCTCCTATGGAGAAATACTTCCCCCACTAACCGGGATACTCTGACGAAGGTTTACAACCTAGCCTTGGAGTTGTCCTACAGTTTGAACAAAGCTCTGGGCAGGATTGGGCAGAGCATGCCTTTCAACATGATACCCGATGGAACTTCTTACACTGGGGGATACAACCCCAATCAGGCAATGGGTGCCCCTACAATGACCATGAATCCCCCACCATCATCGATAGACCAGCAGGCCTGGTACGTATACCCATTGCAAGCCTAGACAATACCAGGTCTGGAATTTATTCCCTGGAACTAGCCACAGAAAACACAACCACCACAGGCACAACCTTCCGGAGTGCCTTTCTTTTAGTCGCCCACGGCTGGAGAAATGTCACCCTTGACTCCGGTAACTGTTGTCACTTTCCCTGGGAACCAACCCCAACAACCGTCACATTGTGATGCAAACACCCAGCTGTTCGTTGAGGTTAAATCCCTTCGACAACTATTGTCCTCACTGATTGTGGACACGAGACAGCTGAAGGCGGGATCTTTTGCACCCCACAACTCCAATTCCCAAAGAGGGAATATCTTCTCTGACCAATGAAATACCAATGTCGGAGGAAGGAATTACAACAATGGGCCTCGGCCCAACCAACATCAATCGAATAACCATGCAAATACTGGAGGTCATCCTTCGAACCAAAACATCACTCAGGGTAGTACTGGACCCAGCCACTCTACACAGCTTGCATAATTCTACCCCATGACTAACTGGTGTAGATTGCACAACACCGGCTCTCATTTCGAGGTGAACTATGCCACCCTGGAGAAGGTCATCATGATCTCCCAGTCGGATAGCCAACAACCTGTCGATCCTACTCCCCTAGAAACGCCCATACAAGAGCCTACTCATGGTGCCTTCACCTGTGAGACCGCCTTCTTTAAAGCAAACAATGAGGACGAAGAAGAACCCGAATTGTAGGGGTTCTTTGAGGAATCTATTTCGGCCTTTGAGGCCAATGCCTTCACTGACCAACAAACTCCCTACAACAATCAGAGTCAGGTTGGTAAAGGACCAGTTTACATGCCTACGCCTCCCAAAGATACCCCTCCCTGGGATGATACCACTGATTGCTCCTTCCCTCCGAAAGGCCCTGGCTCTAACCAAGCTAAGGATCCGGCTGAGGAAAGCCAACAATTCCCCGGGGGGAGGTTCGACATCACAAAGGCGTTAGAATGAACTACCACCTCCATGACCTTAATGGAGGTTTTACTGAACTGTCCCGAGCAGAGGAAGTCTCTTCTGAAGCTCTTGGGAAACCTAGAAGTTGTTAGTCGCCCACCCAAGACTATCACTTTTGACGATGCCAACGCGGCTGTCTTACGAGGAAACACTGAGGATCCTCCCTTCCTGCTAGGCCTCAACATACAAGGGAAGAACCTACATAATTTCTTGGTAGATTCTGGTGCTTCGGGCAATGTCATGCCATTATCCATATGCCAGAAGCTTGGAGTACATCCCACTCCATCCAAAGATGCAGTAATCCAGCTAGACATAACTATTGTAAAAATGGTAGGTGAGCTAAAGAACGTCTGGATTCATCTTATCCAAGACCACCGGATAGCAAGCATAATCGACATTCAAGTGGTGGACATCCCGGAGACTTATGGGATGTTGTTGAGTCAGAATTGGTCTAAGTCCCTTAATGGGTACTTCTCCACTGACTTTTCCCACTTGTGGCTCCCGTGGGAGGGAGAATCTAACCAAATCTGGGTAGAGAGTGAGCCCAAAATGAAAGAGGCCCTCACCAAAGTCGGGAGGGTGAATGAAGTTCTCTTCTCTAAGACTTCCCCCAGGGTGTACCGACACTTGGAAATCCTCACATTTGATTTCAACCCCGAGGAAGATCCCATAGTCTCTCAGAGAACGCAGGATCTAGACAAAAAACTAAGGGGTGAGGTTAACTCACAGGGTACCGCAGCGACCCCTGCTACACTCTTGTCTAGCACCTGGTGCCGGGTGCATTATTAGAAACATTCAGAACTAGAGTGTGAGCCCTGTATTTCTACTGCTACCCGTCACATCAATGCCTCCTGGGAGAAATAACACAAAGCATATATGCCTGGACCCAGTAATCCATCCAGCAGCATCCCCACGGTGTCGCTTGTCCAGGTATCCCAACCACAGCCTTCTCCAGAAGAAAACCTCACCCACACACCATCAGCGTCGGAGGAAGCTCCTCCAAACCTTCCCAAAAATAATCTAAAGGCCATTTCGCCTCTCCAGCCCCAGACAATGAATAGTGACTTGTGGACCTTGAAGTTTGACGAGTCCTGGTCTAAACAAGGGTGTGGGGCTGGAGTGGAATTGATCAACCCGCGGGGGAAATCCTTCCTTGCGTCTTACAGGCTGCAGTTCAACTGCATGAACAATGTCATGGAGTACGAGGCCTTGGTCCTTGGACTCCTATTTGCACTAAGAAAGGGAATCACTCACTTCCAGGCACTCGGTAATTTAGAGTTGATCGTCAAGCAGGTCCAGAGACAATACACTTGTCATGATAAAAGGCTAGCTGCATACCTCAATCGGGCATGGAGCCTCATCAAATATTTTGATGCCTTTGGCACTGAACTCATTCCCTAGAAAAGAAACTACATTTCAGATGCCCTTGTGGTATCTGCTAGCACTCTCGAGCCAATGGCTGGCTCTCGGCTCTAGAAGTTTTCCGTTGAGATGGTCCCCACCCTGTCCATTCATGACAATGTCACCCACTTTCAGGTCGTTGAGGATGATCAACATATTCTGGCCTTCATGGCCAATGTTGGTGTTTTTGAAGACCAGATAGTGGAAGAAAGAGATCATGAAGATACTGGGCAGGGTGAAGAAGATGATGGGATCATGGACTTGCCAACCAACACCATCCCTAAGGGGATGGTAGCCGTAGAACGAATCTTTGACTCATACCCTCGGGGCCAGGAAAAGATATCATCCTCCTTAGAGGGAGGAAAATTCGAGAAGGTCAATAATGGCCAAGCCGGTGAAGTAAAATTGGTACACATTGGCACCTCCTGCTCCCCTAAGGAGAAGGAGAATATTCTCGTAGTTCTCCGAGAATACATTGATGTAATTGCGTGGGGGTATGAGGATTTGAAGACCTATGACACATCCATCATGACCCATACCATCCCACTAAAACCTGATGTTAAACCCTTCCGGCAAAAGAAAAGACCGGTAAACCCACTGATTGAGCCTCTAATTCATCAAGAGGTTCAGAAATTGCTATCAGCCCAGATTATCTTTCCTATCCGGCACACTACGTGGGTTGCCAACCTCATCCCTGTGAGGAAGAAAAGCGGAAAAATCCACCTTTGCGTGGATTTTCAAAATTTAAACAAGGCATCTAAGAAGGATAATCACCCTCTCCCCTCATTGGATGAGGTATTGCAAATCGTGAATGGATCACAAATGATGTCCTTCCTGGATGGGTACTCCGGGTATAACCAGGTCATGGTTAAGTACGAAGATAGAGATAAAACGGTGTTCAGCACCAAGTGGGGAATGTTTGCATACCAGAGGATGCCCTTTGGCCTGATCAACGCAGGGGCTACATTTCAAAAGGCTATGGATATTGTGTTTGAAGGCCTAGTAAACTGGTGCATAATCATCTACATGGATGATTTGACTGTCTTTTCCCGGGATAGGCGTGATCATTCTGCCCATCTCACCCAAATTTGTGAGAGATGTCACCGATATGGAATATCCCTTAACCCTAAGAAATGATATTCAAGGTCACTAAAGGGAAGTTGCTTGGGCATATCGTCTCCAAGAAGGGTATATCTATTGACCCTGAGAGAGTTGAAGCACTGCTAAATCAACAGATGCCTGGCAGTAAGAAGGAAATGAGGTCTTTCTTTGGAAAGATCAATTTTGTTCGACGGTTCATCACTGGATTTGCCAAGATAGTGAAGCCACTCAATGAGATGATGAAGAAAGATACAAAGATTGAGTGGAGTCTTGAACCAAAGCGGGTGTTCGCCCAGATTAAACAAACAATTATGGAGGCATCAGTCTTGGCAAGTCTGGACTACTCCCTCCCTTTTCACATATATTCCTTTGCTTCGCTGCATTCTGCTACGGTGGTTTTGACCCAGAAGGTCAAAGGGGAAGAACGACCAATAGCTTTCATGAGCTCCCCCTTTAAGAACGTCGAAGTCTAGTATTCGCCTTTGGAAAAGTAGGCCTTTGCTCTCGTCCACGCTATGAAGAAATTCCAGCATTATATTCTCCAAAGCAAAGTGCACGCTATCATCCTAGACCAAGCTGTTAAGTCTTTGCTCCTGCAGAGTGAATTGGGTGAACGGCGGGGGAAATGGATGGCCATCCTCCAAGAGTACGATTTGGAAATACAACCCATGAAGATAGTCTGAGGTCAGGGACTATGTAGAGAGATGGCAGAAGGAACTCCCGACATCGAATGCCAGACTTACACAGTGGAGTCTATCATTGAAGATCCGTGGTATACCGATTTGGTATACTTATTGTTGAACAAAAGATGCTCGGAGGGGCTACCCCCAAACAAATGCCGCGCCCTGTGGTTGAAGAGCGTGCACTTCATGATAAAAAATAGAATGCTCTTTCACAGGAACTATGAAGGGGTATACCTCTGGTGCATAAACAAGGACCAACCTGCGAAAATGATTGAATAATTTCATGGGCAGTTTGGAATCGAGCATGGCTCAGTAGATGCCACCGCCCATCAGATCCTCTGGGCCAGATACTATTGGCCCTGTATCTTTAAGGATGTCTACACTCATGTTAGGAGATGCCATACTTGCCAAACAATGACACATTGTGAGCGTAACCCGGCCATGCCTTTGCAGTCGGTCTTCGAAGCTAGACCCTTCACCTAATGGACATTTGACTTGATCGGGGAAATCAACCCAAACTCATCTTCCAACCACTGGTACATTTTAACTGCTACCGATTATTTCACCTGGTGATCTGAAGTGATTCCTTGTAAAAACAACACGGCAGACATAGTCATCAAATTCCTGGAAGAAAACATAGTCACAAGATTTGGAATGTCATTTACTGTAGTGTGTGACAATGGTCCAGTGTTTTCTTCGGTGCAATTACTCGAATGGACCTATGAAAGGAATATCACCCTGAAGTTCTCCAGCAACTACTACCCCCAAGGTAATGGTGTTGCTGAATCAACCAACAAAAATCTACTTGAGGTGATCAAACATCTGTTAGAATAGAACCCCCGAGACTGGCACCAAAAGATTAGATTCACTCTCTGGGCAGATCGCATCAGAATAAAGGCAACCTTGGGGACATCCCCATTCCATCTGGTTTATGGCCAGAATCCAGTATTCCCCATCAACTTACAGATCCCAATTTTACAGTTTATGCAGGAATTCAACAACCGGGATAACATTGTGGAGGTTCAACTTCTGAACCTGGTGCGAATGGAGGAAAAAAGAGATGCAGCCCTTGAACATTTCGCACGTCACCAAGCAGTAGTAAAATCATGGTTTGACAGAAGAGCCCAGTATAAGGCCTTTCAGATTTTAGACTTGGTTCTCTTGTGGGACAAGGCCCGGGAAAAGAAGGGAAAGCACACTAAGTTTCAACGGATCTGGCTTGGACCATATCTGATACCTGAGATCTGCGGGGCAAATACTTATTGCCTCAACACTATGACCGGAGAAGTCGTCCCATTTCCTGTCAATGGGCAGTTTCTCAAGCACTATTTTGAGTAGGGTAGGTGGTGAGTTTGTCCGAGTTATACTATATGTATATTTCTTGCTTGTAAATATCTTTCCTGGTGCTCCGTTTGGAGTACCTTGTAAATAGTTTGTCGGCTGTCCTCCGAGACCGCCTTTCCTTTTCACATTTTCCTTTTGTTTTTGGCTTTTTTCATTTTCTTTTGTTTTCCAGGTTTCCAACGTGTTGCCTTCATTTCGTAGACCGGTATGCTTCGCATAACATCCAGTCTTTGGAACGGTACCTTGTGCATTTTGGTAAATTTGGAATCTATTGTTAGCATGGTGGAATTTGTCCGCACTCTGGAGTTATTTTGTAAGTAAGGTAAAGGTTAGGGGTAAGTATCAGATTCACATCTCAATAGTCTGGACATCGGTTAACAGAAAATTCAAGAAGCAAGTAATCGGACACCTTGAGGGTAGATTGTTTGCACTGGTTGATTGGCCAAGTCTGAAAATCATCAAAATATCCTGGGTCCGGAACGTTCTCTCCTATTCAAAAATTTAAGGTGGATGGAAAGGTGAAAGAATTAATGCTGTTAAAATTAGTTAAGCTTAAGGTTCACGGTGAAAGAAGTACCGCCTTTCCATCCAAAAAAGAAAAGAAAAGAAAGAACTAAAGAATAGATAATTCTGGTATCCGCGGGAAATGTGCAAGATATGACGACTTTGGTTTGATTTTCTTAGTGCCTCCTCTCTGCTTCTCCTGGAGGTCATCGACTTGGTCTTCTTTCAAAGCACACACTTCACAACTGACGAAAGACTGAAAGATTGAATCAAGGATGAGTTCTGATTTTCTTAGACACCTCGCACTTTGCAAGTAGAATGCTCTAGGTAAAGATTAATTATGATTTTTCTAACCAAATATTCTAAAGTTCTCGAATGTGCTAAGGCATTCGTCCCAGATAGTCACCATTTGTTATGCCCTGCATACCCATCCCTACATTTTGTAGGCAAAATGTTGGGTCCCCCTTTTCGCTTTTTCTCTTTCCTTTGGTTTCTTTTGTTTCCTTTATTTTCCCTCCGAGCTTTGCTTGTGTGAGGGTGGTCTTTCTTTTTCTTTTGTCTTCTTGTGTCTTCGGGACCCGGTCACGGAGTTTGTTCATTCTTTTGAGTCAGCCTGATCTCAGACTCCAAGATTCTTTGCAACATGTCTTCTTTTGCTATAAGGTATGGTTGCATGGAATCCCTAGGCCCGGAGTCCGAGGATTCGCTTGTCCTGGAGTTTGCGAAAAGAACGCAACACATTTTTACCCTAGGGGTATAAATAGAAGTTACTTGTCATTTTCACATTTATCGCAATCAAATACTTAGAGCACTCAGAGCAATTTTTAGGCAATTAAGGCGATTAATTGCTCCCTGTACTTAGTGGTTAATTAAACAATGATTTGCAGTGCTTGTTTGTGGTCACTCAAAGGTTAACTTGTTGTAGAGCACCTCCCGTGCTCGTCTTTCCCGCATCCCCTGTGTTTCCAGGTAATCCTTCAGCTCTTCTTTCTATGGTTTTTGGTTTTTTGGTTCTCGCCTATTTTTGTTTTGTTTCCTTTTTGTTTTGCTTTTGTCTCCATCTCTGGTTTTACTTTCTGTTGCCTCCCATTGGTGGGTTGGCTCTGGCAGAAGGTTGCCCGCCCTCTACGTAGCTATAATAGTATGCATGCTTTGTATGTTTTAGTAGGTTTCTATGTAAATACTTCTGTATATATTATACATTATGTAAATGTCTATTTGCATTTGTATATATGCCTATTTTTGAATAAATCTGCGAGTCGTGCTTTGGCCCTCGCTTATGCTTTGGCTTTGTATATGTCTCTTTGTATAATCCGCACTCTGCCAAGTGGCGAGCTCATTGTGCTTCGTGCGTTAGAAACCCAAAATGTGGAGCTCTTCCAAGAAAGATGGCTGCCTGGTTCGAACTTGGCACCTCGCTGGTTTGGTCATGGTGGTTTTCTCTCTCCTTCGTCAAGTCAGTCTTAATGAAGGGTTGAGTTTCCTACGCGAGCATTCAAGTCCGACCCAAGTGGCATTCATTTCCTCGCATGTCCAGACACTTGTTGGGGTTAATGCCATTACTCCCATTACTGCGTGACCATGTGACTACCACGTCAGCCTAATACGGCTCATTTCTGGTCATGTCAGTAACGGTTAGTTTTTCGGACTTCAGGTCCTAGGTCTTCATTTGGCCTTTGTTTCATTTTTATCACATGAACTAAAATCCCCAGAAGCTCGGGTAGAGGTCACTCTTAACTCTTCCTTATTATATGTATATCTTTTTCAGAGTTTGACATGAACTAACAATTATTTTAGGAACAGATGTGAAGCGGTGGTGAAAATATCTGGGATCCGGAATGATGCAATATTTGTATTTATATATGTTGATGACCATCTTTCCTTGTAGGTTGTTGAAGTACCACTCATCAATCATGTCAGAGGCAACTGCATCATCTCCACCTAGGAGTCCAGATCTCCCCACCACTGCTGCCACCCGGGAAACTGTTAAGACGAAGGTCGATAAGGCCCTGGAAAAGCTCTCGTTGACAATGAAGTATCTGAAGGGAGACACCATTGTGGGATCAAAGATTGATTCTAAAATTTAGTTGATCACTGACACCAGTGTCAGAATGTGGGCCAAAATGCAGGCCCTGCTAAAAATGATGTTTATTCAATCGACGACCGGCGATCCATTGGCTATCAATGTGGACAATTCTAGGATCCTCAAAGCTGCTTTCTTCCCCTACTCTGTGCAAGCCCTGGAGCTCATTTTCACTCTGGTAGGACACTATAATACAATTCTCTGGGTTGTCATGCTTGACGCCCTAGTCCCAACCAGATATCCAACGCCTATGGTGTCTCTGGATGCCGCAACTTTTCAGGCAGGACTGGGAATTCCCCAATTTGACGATGTGACTGTCCTCACCGGGGCTCTAGCATTGGAGGAATTACAGAAATTAGAACACATGGCCTGACAATATCTCAACAAAAAATGGCTTAAGGTGCCAAGGAAAGACTTCAAGAAGATGAAGCTAGAAATCCCCCAGACCGAATTCAAAGAAAGCATACAAATGGGGATTATTGCACTATGAAGGGTCTTCAGACAGCCCCATGCCCGGGAATTCTCGGCATGGATGTACTATTTCTTGTTGGGCATCACCTCTCGCGAACAGAACTTTGATTGGGCCACCATCATTGCAAATCATGTGGACTCCCAACTTCTCCAGGTCACCAAGTCCTCCAAATTCTACATGACATATTTTGTTATATGGGATCTGGCACAACAACACCCCATCACAAATGGGTTACTAATAGCCGGTGTACTCGGGATTCGCCCGAGCCAGAATGCTCCCTGGGATTATTTCCCATAGATCTAATGGGAGGCTAGTTTCCTCAGCTTCTGCTAAGTAAATGATGCCTTCGTTTACTACAACGTCCTCACACCTAGTCGGGACGCCAGATACCAGCTCTCTAAGGAGGAAATGGACTTGGTCAGAACTTATGGCCATTATTACATTCAGTTTCAACAACATACGTACATTCAAGTGACCGGCTTCTCCGGGAAACCCTATTTATTATCCAAACATTATGGGGATAAAATAATTCTTTTAGAGTACTGCCGGAAGATCCTGGAGCTGCACGCCCTCTTCACAGTGAAGAAGGTGACAAATGTCCCATTCCCAATCACATGTGGGAACTACTCTTGTAGTCTGGCCGTGACAAAGGAGGCAGACAATGAGCTCAAAAGTTTGGGACTGTCAGAGTTCTATCTAGCGCGGAAGAATTTTGATCCGCTAAGTAAAATAGCAATGACGGTTCCTCGGGCATCAGAGCCCCACAAGTATCACATGGAGGAATTTTGGGAAGACTTCCAGGATGACTTTGAAGTCCAGAACCGGCATTTCATTCGGATGACAATGGGAATGATGAAGAGACTCAAGCTTTGGAAGTTCCCAAATGACTTTTTAGATACTCGGTCCATAGTGAACCCACAATACAAAGAGAAGGGAGCAGATAAAATGACCCTCCCTCCAGTGGCCTGGGATGCGTAGGAGGGGCCAACAATAGAGGACCTCACCCACGACGTGATCGAGCATTGTCACGTATATTTCAAGAAGGCATGCCCGAGAAGTAAACGTAAAGTTGGCCCATTTTTCAGGGTTCAACTTCCGGGGCTGGAACCTCCTCGCAGGGTGAGGACAGAGGAAAAAGGAAAGTAGGGACCTCATCTCAAGTCCCGGCCGCCACTCCCATAGTGAAGCAAATGCAGCAAACTATGGCAGCAACTCAACACATGAAGGACAAATTAATCACCTGGTTGGCCACCCCGACCATTATGAATGGACCCGTTCACCCTCCCACTTCTCCTTCACTTGCAGCATTGATGGTCCGAGCAACAGGGACTGGAGTGGAGGAACAGAGGGCAACTGTGTTAGATGCAGGGCCCCCATTGGTGACAAGGAGGAAAAAGAAAAGAACAGTTGATCCTCAACCAAAGGTGGAGCCGGAGCTCGGGATGCCTAGCATCCCAGAAATACAGATTGTCTCCTTAGATTCCCTGGAGCTGGACAATCAACCCGAAGTTCCCTCCAAGACCTCCCCTCGACACGATGAGTTTGATAACCTATTTGGGATAGATGAACTGGTGAAATTACAGGGGGATATCAGGAAGGTAGTAGAAGAAATGGCTGCCCAAGAGGAAGTGCTGATCCCTCTTGAGAAGAAAACCCTGGAGAAAGAAGTTGCCCAAGAGCAGGAAGTCCAGGAAGAACCAAAAAAGGACTCAGAACAGATGAATATCTCTGACATCCCGGAGATACAGGTTGCAAGCACCACGGGGGATAAGAAAATACAGGAGAGAACATCCCAGCAGATGAGGCCAAAAAACAACAACACCAGCAACAACAAGATGAGGGGAAGCAACCCGGGAACGCCGATGTTGAGCCCGATGCTTCTAGGAACGCGGACATTGGGGCAGATAATACCAATGCCACCATGGTGGATGATGCCAGTGGACCCAAGGATATAGGAAAAGAGTCCGAAGGGGTTCAGAATATCGGGGACGCACAACAAAACCCTGGAGGGGATTCACAGGATCAAACTCTAGCAGGAAGGCCACCCCTACCAACACAATGGTTGGTGGATTCAAGAAAAAGGAAGGCCCTAGCGCAGGCCAAGGCCCATCTCTCTTTGGTAGAGATGATGGTACAAGCGCAAAATCCCCCCAAGGCAAAGAAAGCCCGGACAATCCATACCCTCCAGACTGGGTCGGGCGGAGATACAGTTGCGGTAGTTGCAACACCTTCCCCAGATGCAGACGAGGCGACGACAAAGGCCAAGGATTATGCAATCACGGAGGTATCTCTGGGAAAGAGGGGAAAGCAGGGTGAATTAGACCTACTAAAAGAAGCAACCAAGGCGGTAGAAGCCCGGTATGAAAAGGAGGCCCAGAAGTTCAAAGCAGATAAGGAGAAGAACGCAAACCTTGTCGAGCTTTTGATAGAACTTGCCCAACCCATCAATGCCATTCCTCCAGAAGCTTCCTCATCCGGAGCACTGCTCCCATAGGGTGACATCGACGCGCTTGGGAGTATGAAAAAGAAAGTTCAGGCAGTTGATGATTGGGTAGCAGAACAAGTAGGGAACGTCCAACGTTTCCTAGTGACCACACTCCCCGACCTATACGTAGCCGAGAATGTGTTGCATCAGGCTAAGACTACCATTAGCATCTGGGAGGGAGAGGTCGAGAAATACGAGGCTTGGATAGGTGATTTAGGAGAACTCATGAGCATCAGGGAGGAAATTATTTTCGAAGCTAGAATTTTGGGAGAGGAGTCCTTTGATTTTGTCCAGACCCAGCACTCTAGACTTGATCTCACATTGGAGGTAATCAAGCAACTGGTAGGGGCCCTGCAGGACAAAGTTCTAGAGGTGGACTATTCTTTAAATTTATACAAGGCATTTATTTCAAAGGTTTCAGGAGTCAATCCCTTTAGTACTGAAACATGTACTCCAAAGGAATACGTTGTGGGAAAATATGACGAGCTAATGGAGTCTCAATATCAATCTCTGGAGGAAATGGTCGGAGCCAAAATGACACGCATAACATGCATGGTGCTCTAGCCTCACGACACGGTGAAGATGGCCACTGAATTCAAGGCAAAAACTTTGGATCTGGGCGAACAAGTGGAGGCAGCCAAATATCGTCGGGCCAGCCTCAGAGACATTGATGAGGATGAAATTGCCCAACTCCTAGAAACATTCAAAGATAGCAAGGAGCAATAAGGTTCTCCGGAGTCCGGAGATCTTCACCAACATGTCATATTTTGAGCATTCTTTATTCTTTGAGCACAAGCTCCCAGAGTTCCGGATCCAGTAAATTTTGCATTCTTTGATGACCCGCGTCCAAGTTCTCCAGAGCCAACCGGTCATCATTAGGTAGTTAATAAGGGTGTCAAAAAGTAGGTGACCCCAGCAAGGCATGTCAGCTCGAGGCATGGTTTTGGCAGGTGGTCTTCCCAAGGCACCGCTCCAACATTGAACACCTGGTGCATCGGAGATAGTGAGACACTTTTTCATTGATGAGGCATGTCGCCTCGATCCCCAGGGGATCAGATTTCTTCTTTTCTCCTTTCGGCTCTCTTCTCGAGGCCGATTCTTCCATACCTCTTCTCTTGTCTTATTCTTCTGACATGTCAGACCTCTGTTCTTCTCGAGGTTGTTGTAGCATGGTGCAAGTAGTACCGGCCACTGGAAATCATATTTTATTGTTGAGTGTAAAGTTAAGTTAGGTTAGTTTTAGGGCAAACATGTGTATAAATAATAATTCCAGACTCTTTCCAAAGGTCGGCAGAATTGATGATTTTGCAGTTCATAGCTATAGCATTTTAGCATTTCATTTCTTGTAGTTGCAGAGCTCAATGCTCCTTAGTTCTTAGAAGTTCTCAGTAGATAGATGTTCCCTTGGAGCCATTGTTGTACGCACCAGTGCCGCTGGAAAACCAATAATAAAGAAGAAAGGATTCTCGCAATGCTGTTGTTGCTCTTCTGATCTCTGAGTTAATACTCTTTTGTGCTGTATGTTTATGATGTCCCTTGCTCTAATGTTTTAAGTTGATTAACGACCTTCTTTTCCCCTCGCTATTGAATATGTATGAACTGATGGTTCTGTGCACATTCAATATTTTAGTGTAGTATGTTAGAGCATGGTTGATGTTTTAAATGTATTTGCATGACTATAGGTAGATGGAATACTTATAACTCTGGCCTATCTTTTGAAGTTTATTTGGTTAACTAACGCGTGCTTGCAGGAAATCCCCAACCTATCGAAATACCTGGAGAAGACGAGTCGAGATAACCATCTATCCCCCCAAACAAAACAGTCACACTCCCAACTTAGCTCCCGCACTGTCGAGACCCAACTCTCACGTGCTTGAAGGCCTAGAGAATTCATTCCCCGGACAACCTTTACAGGTGAAGATGGCCGGTACCCAGTGACAACTTACATCTGTTGGCGGACCCGGTCACAAAGTCCCGTCAACAGGTCCCCTTCTCAATCTAGTCAGTTTACTGTCAAGTCAGCCTACTTGCTGCTTCTTTGAGAAGGTTGTGACCCCTTAGGTTGGAAATAGATCTGGGACTCTCAACTTATCCCTAAAGTTAAATTTTTTTGGTGGACCCTTATGCATGGCAAGATCCTAACTCTGGACAACCTGACCTAAGGGGCTTCAGTTTGGCTAATCATTGTAACCTTTGTGAGAAGAATGAGGAAACTATTATTTAACTTTTTCTCCATTATAATTATGCTTCTCATATTTGGCAAGAGGTCTATGAAAAATTGAATTGGTCTTCGGTTGCTTACCCTGATATTCAACAGTTAGTTTTGGATTGGCACTCCCCATACAAACACCCCCTTCTTTAGCTCCTCTGGCATCAAATCCCCCATCATGTTTGTTGAAGTATCTGGAAGAAACGAACAAAATAATTTTCACGGAGGTTAGATTTATCCATAAGACTACTCTCCATTGTGGTCTTAAGCTTCTCTGGAAAAATCAGCTGATAGCTAGATGGAAGAGCCTTGTCTCTCCCCCTCTCCCTGCGGAAAGCTTGATTGTTAGGAGCTCCGATCTCTCGATGGGGTTCAACTGCTTTGACAAATATAAGATTATGGCCAAGCATGCTACTAAATGGATCCATCCTAAGCCAAACTGGGATAAACTAAATTTTTATTGTGGTGCTAATTGTTTAGCTTAGGTGGGTGGGGGTATTGTCAGGAACCATTTGGGTCAGCTACGTGTTGCCTTTGCTGGCCCTCTCTTCGATCACACTGTCAACCAAGCTGAGGGGATGACCCTCTTTTGGGATCTTAAATATGCTATCTCTACTGGCTCTAGACGTCTTGAGATAGAAGAGGATTCAAAAGTCATCATTGATGCCATCAATTACCAAAGCTCTATTGGTTGACGAGTTGAAGGGATTATTAAGGATATAAGAAGCCTTCTGGCTAACCTTGAGGATTTCAAAATCTGGCACAGCTTCAGGGAAAGTAATGTTTTTGCTGATTCTATGGGTACTACTGGTCTGTTGGCAGACAACTTATGGTGATGGCATGTTGTTAATGTGCTTCCGGAGTCTATTCAATGCCTTATTCGTCAAGAGGAGATATTTATCATAAATTGTATTAATGATGATTGGTCTTTTCTTATTTATGGTTCTTTATGGGTATGACGTGCTCATCAAGTACATGACCACTATGAAAAAGATTTCAAATCTTAACATTGAGTTTCAGGTTAGCCATCTAGATGTCAACTTCACTTCTACTGAGTGGATGAAGGGTGACATGCGCAATCTGTGGACACTGTCTAATCATCATTTATGGAGGTTTTATGTTGAAAAGTGTGATTTTTGGAAACTTGCTTGTTTTGATTGACTGCCTTGGATTTTTTGATATCGAGGGTTGTCACTACTCGTGCGTGTCTAAATGTACTCATTATGAGGAATGACACTCGAGCACTAATGGTGGTTTTAAAGGTTACCTTTTTATTCCGACAGCTGTCCTTTTTTTTCTCTCACGACAATTTGCTTGTGTTCGCCTCCTGGGTTATGTTGTGTTCACTTTGCAGTTTCTTTGGTTTGAAGGATAGGGTTTCTAAGATGGGGGGTGATAGACTGAGAATTGAGCCCGATAAAATTGATGAGGAGGTAAAGAACAACCCTGATGTGATGTTTGTCTATAAAGAGGGCGGAGTACTTCCTTTTATGGAGGCCATGGCGGGTTGGGATGAGCTAATTTCTCACCATTTTGTCAATTCTTGGAATGAACATCATGTGACGGTTAATGACATTTCTTTCGAAATCAATGAAGAAGTTATAGGGAAGGCTATTGGGCTCTCTATTGAAGGTCGCAAATGGAAGAAGATGAGTCACACGTTGGACAAAGCTAACCTGTACTAGTTCTTGAAGGCTCCTCTGGAAGAACCATTCAAGAAGTTGGGTGGGTTTAGTCATGAAGATTTACCAGACATTTGGCCTCAGGTGTATCACATTGTGATGAAGTATTTTACCCTTGAAGGAAAATATACCGTGTTTTACTTTTATCACTTGCCTTTCCTTAACCATCCGCGCCATAAAGTTTCATCTCCATCCCCTTTTACCTGCTCCATTCTATGGAGAGTAATGTTGCGACCGATAGGGAAGCTATAAGCCTAGGGAATAATTACACTATCCTTCACCGAGGCTTAATGTTCCGTCTGTACAAGTTTCACCTGGCTCTGTGCCCTCCTCTCAACATTTCTGTCCAAAAAGTTCAACAACCTTTACCTTCCCATTCATGTTCTACCCATGAGCAGAGTTTGCTTCCGCCTGGTCCTAGCTGCAAGTGGTGTGTGAAAAACCTATTCAAAAGAGATGAATCCCCCATTTCAGATACCCCTGGAACCAACAAAAAGAAGAAAGATGAGAACTCCCTTATTGAGGCCCATACCATGAAAAATCTTAAGAAAGCAATCTACAATGTCGACTCGGATATCGAATTCAATGAAACTCCTTGCTGGTCTAATAGACTGGTCAAGGAGAAAAGAAAAAGAGCCATAAGAAACATGGTGGATTCTCAGGATATTGAAGCTAACAACGATGAAGACTCGGGGAAGGGCTCGCCTCTTCATGTTTTTGAAAGTCTTAAGGATGGTGATTACCCTATGACCAACCCTCCCTCTACGCCCCTTCTCCAAAACCGGCTCTGGATAAGGTGATTATTGAAGACGTGCACACTAATGAGGCCACAACTACTGGTATTGGGCCTAGAGGAGTGGTGGGTAAATTCAAGCATGAAATTGCTGAACTGGAAACTGCAGTCAAACACCTGAAAGAGGATGTGGCGGGCATGCACAGTAGACTAGACAATGTCATTAAGTTTGCTATCAAAGTTATGCATGCCTCTTCTGTTACAGGAAAAAATCTATGGGAGGAAGCCGACGGGGGATGAAGACAACATGGATCTTTTCCAATTCCTTCATGAGGAATGGGCCAACATCCTCATGTCTAAGAGGCTGGGGAAAAAATTAGTGGTTATGGAGGGTAGTTTTTTGGATTTTTGCTCCAGTTCGAGCCCTTGGGGCTTTGATACTTTTTAAAACTTTTAATATGTATCATTGTTTAAAGTTTAGTCCTGCATGGCGTGTCTTGTTGAACATTACTGTTATTTTTTTGTAGTTATAGAGACTGGTTTAATTCTGTTAGATGGTGGTTAAGCTCCTTTTTTATTTTTGTTTTTTATAGAGGTAGGCATGGATATTGTTTAATTCTCTGCTCTCTAGATGTTGTTAATGTGTTATTAATGTGCTTCTAGAGTCTGTAACCTTTAGGTCAACACCCATATTTGCTGCTGCTTATTTAAAAAACAATTGATATCTTAAATATCTTTTCAATAAATATATTTAAAAATACGATCATTAATTTTCTAAATAAATCAATACACATATTTGATATATACCTACCATCTTCCTCTTTAATCAACCTTCTTACTTAAACAATATGTCATTCAATATGTTTTCCTATAATTCTTTAAAGAAAGTCAATGTATATATTTCATTAGCCACCCACTACCTAAATGTCCCTTTCCTTATAAAAGGGGAACATATTAAAATAATAATAAAAACACCAAAACGAATAAATTAGATTTATATGTTCAAGCAATACATTATAACAAACTTAGCAAGAGTAATTGTGCCTTTAATAAAAATAAAAAATAAATTAAAAAAAACTATTATGGCCCATATCATAATAAAAATAGTTAATTACATTAAATAAACTTATTTACTCACTAATTCAGTGGGAGAGAGGTTTCCCCACTTTTTGAACATATGTTGAATTGTAGCCGTGGAAAGGATTACCCCACTTACAAGCACTCGATATAATATCATGTATTTAGAGTGAAAAAACAAGCACTTAAACATTAAAAAAACACAAACCAAAAAAAAATTCAAACTTAACTTTTTAAGCACTAAACATTTAAAACCACAAAAAATCAATAAGAAGATAAATTGTGATATTGCTATCAGGATTCAACTGTGTAGTTTTTGAGTCAAACTCATTGACCCATAATTCATGAGTAGTGGTTCACATGAACCCATCTCTCATGAGAATGGATGGAACACTTAGCACTCATTGGATCTAGGTGATGCTCACAGAGGTGAAGCACCGGGACTTCCCGGGAGGTCACCCATCCCAGTACTACTCCAGCTCGAGCGCGCTTAACTAAGAAGATAAATTACTAAAAATAAAAATTAAGCTTTGAAGGCGTGGTCTAAAAATAAAGCAGTCAGTTAAGCTTCTATTTAAAAGTATAACAATAATTAATTAAAAAATGCACTGACAACATTAAAAATAAAATAAAATAATAATAATAATAATAAAAGCTTTTTTTTTTTTTAAGTAATAATAAAAATAATAAAAGCTCTTCAAACATGGAAAAATGCATTAAAATGAAAATTACTAATAATAAAAATTAAGCTTTCAAAGCGTGGTCTAAAAATAAAGTAGCGAGTTAAGCTTCCCTTTAAAAATAAAAACAATAATTAATAAAAAGCATCTCAGAGGGGACAAACGAATTAGATTCTTACGCGTGTCAGTTTTCTATTTTTAAATTACTTGCAAAAATACATCATCCCTAATAAACGTTCACATTACTAACGGCGCCACGCCGCCTTGCATGGGCCCCACCATCTGTAGGTTTGAAAATGTGTTGGCCATGGGTGTTACAAACGGCGTTCCCTGAAAGATAACTGTGTCCACTGGGAATGTACGCACTAAATAACTGTCACACTTGTGAGTAATGTACGTGTACAGTTTTAGCGGGGATTGTAGAGGCAAGTCTAACTTGGAAAGGTTTCGTACGAAAATAGAGCATTTCTCTGGATTGTGGAATCCTCTTTGTTCTTATTCCCACGTTTTCTATTGCTTTCCGTAGCACCCACTTCGGAATATCCTTCAATTAGTCGTTTCTGAGTTGCAGAGATTTCTGTGAATGATCGGTTTTTTATGATTGGTCTGGTAAGTTTTAAGAATTGTGTATTTCTTCTTTGATTGTGGGTTTTCGTGAATTGAAATCAGTACGGTGCCCATTTTGTATTTTTGCCAGTTCATCGGTTGAATTTGATAGAATGATTTTCTAATTGGTATGGGTTTTTTTCTCTGTTGATGGTATTTTCTGAAGGTGATTGCTGTTGTTTTTAGATAACATTGCATGCAAAAGATATCCTCTGTATCGCCTGCTTTACGACCTATCCTCTGTTTTTCTTTTCTTTGATTCTGGTTTTTTGGTTCTTCATCTGACGAGGATAAATTTCTGGAGTACAGAAGTAGTTATTACATGATACCCAGGGTTTAACCTAACAAATTGACATCGATAGGCAGTAGTTTTTTAATCCATTCTAACGGACTGTGGAAATTCCATGACTTTGACATCTCGTATGCGTATCCTATACTATTAGTGGCAACATGTACGCAAAATGAAAATTGTAATCTGCGTTGGGTCTCTGTAAGTAATCTATCCTTTCAGCTCATCTTTGGCCTGTGCCTGCAGCTAAAAACGAGGGACACAACTGCTCAGGAATGGCCCGGATACCATGATAATAACCTCAGATTCTAAAGGGGCGTTCAATTGTATTTTAAAGTAGATGCAAGTATTGTTCCCCATTCGAGCGATATGCAGACTTCTCATTGCCCTTCAAGAAATAGAACTCTAGTTCGTAGATTGTTTGTTTTGAAATTTCTGGGTAAAGGATTCTTTTTTAGGTGCTTCTGGGTTCGGTCCTTTGAATAGAACTACCCTTTAAGTTGGACTTTTGGATAGGTTATTCGGTTTAAGTTCATCCTGAAACTATCTCTGCTCAGCTTCGTGAAAATTTATGATCATATTCTACTTTTCCATGGAACAAGTTAACAAAATAGGAATTTGGATTTGGTTGTACTAAGCTCCCTTAATTTACCAATTAATCATTTAGAACAGGTTGTATTTTGTAAGGGTTGAATTTTTAGGTATTTTGTTAGGAAGGTTTCAAACATTCCCTTGATGCTTTATCTTCCACCCCAAAACTTCTTTTTAGCTTATATGTTTTTCGAAGGGGGTGCCCTTTTTGCCAAAGTTTTCAAGTACTTGTAATAGGCTTCATCTCTGTTATTCACGTGCCTTTACGGTGCGGCAGACTGCAGATAGAAAGGAAACCTGGTGGACGTTATAAAATTCTGCATTACTCATCAGTTTCTCAAAGACCTTTTACTGTAGTCTATTAGATTAGAACTAAACAGATTTTATTTTTTTGGTGTTTTTTTTGGATTATTTGATTGTTAGAGTTTGATGTGGAGAAAAATTGTTAATGTGATACTATAGCCATGTTTGTTTAATGCCGTGTTTACTTAAGGTTGGCACGATTTCAAGCTTTAGGATCGACCATCCTCTGAATGTTGGTATGCTGCAGGACTTGGTAAAGCTAGGCACAAGTTCGCAGCAGTTTATGCATGCTTTCATCTGTTTCCACTTTTCTTTTTCTAGGGCAAACTACAAGAAATGAATCTTTTGTCAATTAAGGACCATGCACAACTTTTTTTGGGTTATGAACGAGAAACCTCCTCTTCTTTCAATTATCTGATGCATATTTAGCCTCACATTATAAATTTCAGTTCACCGCTTATGGAAAGCATATGTGGCGATAAGATAAATATTTCCCTCTGTATTCAGTCGATGTAGAAGGATATCCGCTAGTATGTTTTCAAAGATATCTATGTTATTGAAACCAGATAACTAATCAGTATGTTATTTCTGGATTTGATTGCGTGCGTGCTTTTTGTATCAACGTTTCAGATCACACTCCATGATTGATCATCAGGATTGTGGAAATATTCTCACTTTAATCAGATAACAAATTAAGTTTTTTCTTACTTTTTGAAGGGGGTTGTATATTTTCTTCCTGGAGCTATAATTTTTCTAAAAGCTTAATTGTTTCTAATGAATGTGGATGCTCCACGGAAGGCATAATTTTTCGTAAAACATTTAACTGGTGATATTTTTTGGATTCCTGTGATATTTTATAATTTTCCTTAGGAGAGGTTAGGAGCAAGACTGTGTGGGTTTAAGCAAACGGTCATTCCACAAGTGTTACTTTGTTGTCTGGGAAAAGAAAATGACCCAAATATATTGATGATAAGTAGAAGTTGTCAACATTAGAATTCTTATTTATATGATTAATGTCTGTGCTTGCAGTTAGTCAAGCACAATAGAGGAAGAAGCAGAGGCAAACACAAGCTGACATATTTTAGGCTCAGCTACTTTATTGCCCAGTATAAAGACATACTTGTACACAATGGTACCAGAGGGTTCTTTTCGGTTAGACTTTAAGATTCCGTCAAAAGGATTATCTTGGGTTGACCTCATGTGTCAAAAGTTTGAGGCAATTTGCGAGGGAGTGGACAAAAGTCCTCCTGGTATAATACAGGTAGGAGTATCATACTTTCTTAACTTCTCAGAGTTGCAGTTTAGAGTTTAAAAATATTTTTGGATAGTCATAATTCTAATTTGTGTTTCATAATAGAATCATTATAATATTATACCATTAACAAAAATAGTATGTTGAGTGATTTCATTGTTACTCTTGTTTTAGCGAGAGATTACCTCCACAATATGCCCTTCATTATGATTCTGGGAAGGTTGCTCTCTTGCTATGTTAGGGATGTTTAGATTTGTTTCTTAAAGTTTACCATGTATAAGAAATTATCATTACATAGTTTACTTTAAATTTTAGAAACGAATTCAGATTCACAATGAGTAATCAAGAACATTTTTTATGGCAGGAAACAACAAGGCTTATTGATCAAATAAGCACAGTTGGTGCAAATATGCAGAAACTTTGTTCTGAATTTATGGATGATATACTTCCACCAATAACAGAAATCGATGATAAGTGCTTTTCTGCTAAATTTGAAGAAGATTTGAACTTGGCTGACAAGTCAGATCCAGGAGAGGATATTGTCGAGTTTTCTTTTTGCGAGGATGTGGATGAAAATTCCTCTGCTTTAGTACAGGTAGGAATATTATACTTTATGAGTTGCAAATACATGCTACTTGGAGCTTATAGATGTCCATGAATGACTGTGATTCCAATTTCTGTTTCACAATCTTTTTAATATTTAATATTTTCTATTTATGAAAACAGCACATTGGGGTTTTTAATCATCCTTCTTTAGCTGGAGACATTACCTCTTTGATGCAATCACTTCAATTGACTCTGAGAAGGTTGCACTCAGGAAATTTTGTGGGTTTTTAGATTTGATATTTTTATATGAGTCTAGACTCTAGAGCTTTCTTTTGCTGCAGATGACCTTCTTTATATCTTCTTTGTAATTGACGATGAGAAGGTTGGACTCCAGAAATCTTAAGCTGTCTAGATTTGATTTCTCTTTGTTTTAGTAGAGCATTTATTAGAAATCACCATCACATGCCTGTACTAAACATCTATACATATATCATAGAAATGCTTTTTGACTATCTAATCAAGAATATAGTGGATTGCAGGAAGCAATAAAGTCTATTGCAGATCAAATGATCATGGCTGGTGAAAATGTGCAGAAACTTTCTTCTGACCCAATGGAAGATAAGTCTGCATTGGTTAAAAACAATGATGATAAGTGCCCATCTTCGAAGTTGTCTGCTAATGCTGAAGAAGATTTGAAAAACTTTGGTCCAGAGAAGGAAATGGATGAAACTTTGAATTTTGAAAATGTAGACTCTTCTGATGTTCACCAGGAAGCAGATGCAACCATTGAAATACAAATGTTAGATGTGATAGACCAACTTAATGCTTCATGCATTCATGAAGAAAATGTTTCTGCAAAATCATCAGAACACCCCTCTCAAGCAAAGACTATAGAGTATTATTCTGGAGCAAATGCTTCTGAAAGGGTCTATGCAGATAAAGGGAGTCTGCAAGAAAGAAATTGTTTACAGGAATATGCAGAGCCTCTCATAAGCCAGAACAATATACCCCTTCAGTTGGATGGCGAACTTCTGTCCAATAGAACTGGTAATTCCTTCTTTTTTTAATTGAATGCATCTGTAGCATTTTGAAACTAGTAATGACACAAATAGTAAATTATTTGGAATTAATGTGTTCTTGGCATGTAACAGACTGGAAAAAACAGCAAATTTCTCTTTGCAATAGTTTAATTTTCTCTGAACAAGCTGAAAAGTCAAACTCTTATTATAAATTTTTATTGCAATTTGGAATTTCACGAGCAAGAGATATGGTAGATTACCTTGCATACTTAGTTATATTTTAATAGTTTTGTCTTCCAAAATTAGTTGTCCTGACCCCTAACGTCTGTTCCTTTCACTCGTCTTTTTTGAAGAATTTATGTTGTTCTGCTAGAGTTCGTCTAACATGAACAGCCTTGTTTTTGGATGGATTTGGTTACTTCACCATCTTTGGATAATTATAATTTAAACTTATAGATCAAACTCAAAACTGCTGATAAAATATCAACCTGTTGATAAAATTGCAATACCTAGCAATGCATATATCTTGTTCACCCTTATTATTGAAACGTTTTCATTTTCAAATTTGTTCTTCTAGTGCTTGATTTCTATCTGTACTTCCTCTCCTCCCATCCTTGTCATGTGCTATGCACTCTCTGATATCTGCATTGAAGGTTCTTTTGGGCATGTCGATAGCTTTGATGTGATCTGTCATAAAAGTTGAAAAATGTTTGTAGCTAGGTTATATGAATCAAACATTTTCTTGAAACATGTAACTGTCCTTTGGATGCCATTGATTCACATGCAAATGGAGACAGATCAGTTAGGCATTACTTATCCTTGCAATCTAGTAAGGCAAAAATCCTCAGCACCCCAGCTCTCATTCTAATGGTTGTGGCTCTATCACTTGTCAATTTAGTGAACCCTCAAACACCCTTACTTCACGGCTGAGGTTTTTGTTTTCCTGCCTGGATGGTCTTCATCCGCTTGCACTTCTTTGTGGGTTCCTCATGATTCCATTCATAATTGTACTGGTGTGGGTTACTCTTTTTCAGGTTAATCCTCATTTGTCCATTTCTTTGTTTTTATCAATTTCTCGTATTTGCTTAGTCTAAGGACCCTTTTGCCCTAGCTCTTTGTTATTGTATGTGATGTATGTTCTAGTCTCTTTGACCTATTCTTGTCATTTCTGGACATTAGTATAATTTTCATCTTTCATTCTCAGTGTTGATTAACATTAAAAACTAGGGCATTCATCAAAAAATAAATTTTTTAAAGCAAGATCATTCTAATAGATGCTTGCTCTTCTTAATTATTTGTAATCCACATCTGATGGTTTTCTAGAGTGAGTCACATGCTTGCAAATCTGCCAACTAATGCCTTATCCTTGAGAACTAGGTATGAAAGTACCATAAACATGCCTTGCACTATTTGGAAGCCTAAGCTACTAGTGGTTCATTTTTCTTTGATTGACATGCAGTTGACTTTCAATTCTCTAGTTTTTGGCACATATCTTCACGGCCTTTGGTACTCTACATATTTGAGTTGATCTGTGTCACGTCTAAGGTGCAGTACAGTGAAATTCTATAAGTATTTTGAAAATTTTCTTCTTTCCACCTTATAGTATTTTAATTTTCATGAAAGCAGAGTATTGCGAAATCTAGATTTACTTGCAATAATTTTGCCTCTGTATTGGGCTATAAAAGCTTCTAATTGGTTCTGCCCAAGTCATCATTTTCTTTATTAATAAGATGTGAGAACAGTTGAAAGTACTTCCTTTTGCATGGGGATTTCTAGCAAATTTTTAGAGAGTATTGGTGTAGCACAGCGCTATAAGTTCTGGATGTAGGAAAAGAGGAATATGAACGAAATGCAGGTAATCTCCCAAGCTCTGGTCACTGATCAAAACAAGAAATGTTACAGTGGGCATCCTTGGGCTGTTTACCCATTTTTAAATATTACATTACAAATTTACAAGAGAATGACAATCTGTAGAAAGCCAGCTATTACAACCTTTCACATTCCTCAATCCATTCAAAAGATTTAATTTTCCAGTGTTCCACAGGGATATGTATTCATGGTTGGGTGATTTCCTTAATATCATGAATGTTCCAGGGATTTGGGGACTTGGAGGGGATATCCCCTTTTCCCAGGACTCGATGGCCTCCTGCATCACTTGGTGAATAAACAAAAAAGGCTAAAACCCATAAAAAGCTAGAAGGTGGAAAATTGTAATAGCAAAATCAGGATGTTACGTTTACTGTTTAAAACTTTAAAGTTCAGCTTCTTATAGTTTGTGCTAAATTATTTGAGTAGCCATGCCCTGTCATTCCCCTGCCATATTCAAAATTTAGAAAAGCTTTTACTGCCTCCAAATAGTGTTTCTATGTCCTTGCATCCCCATATTCCAAAACATGGAGAGACATTGCATTTATTCAATTTCTCAAATTATCTAATTTCTAAATATGAGGGTGTGTCAAAGAGAGGCATGCCTCACTTAACACTTGTTAAATGCTTCTAAATTCTACATCTAAATCTAAATCTAAATCTAACCTCAAATATATGGCATACCATCATGTACTCTAAAGTCTGAAGTCTCACTCCAAGAAGATGACTGAATTTCTTGAATTTGACCAATGTACCCTGGGGAGGCATCCCTGAGGCTATTTAGATGCCTCCCCATTTGTGGGCATGGGGACAGCGACAGAATGTCTTTTGCCCATCCCCAATTTAAAAAAATTGTTTTGGGACGTTCCCCTTTGAGAGGCTATATAAGATGCTATCAGACTCAAATTTAATTTGCACACAAGAGTTCATCTGGCAATGAGTATCTTTAGATAAATTATCTGTCGACTTTTCTGTTAAACATCCTTAGCTGTGGCGTACGTCCTATGGGCTCATTTTGTATGCATGTTTTATTGATCCACAACCATCTTTATAGACAACAGAGCACGAAGGGAGCATACGGTGTATAATACTGTGGTTCCAAAAACGCAACTGTAGATATAAAAGTAATCACACTGCTGCTGATGAGTTTTATTTATTTTTTATAGTAGCAAAGCTGGACATGTCTGTGCTGACCATCTCAAATTGTATGACATGTTCTATACCTAGTTAAATGCCCTTATTTTACCAGAAGGGTTTTGAATTCAGTTATGAAGGGAATGATGTTTACCGTAGGACACAATGCATATATTTTTATAGGAAATGAAGGATTTTTATGTACAATGATATTCAAATATTTTTAGTTACTTTATAAGGGAAAATGCTTGGAAGATTTTGGCTTTTGCTTATGTGATAGCAGCTTCAGTTCTTAATAAGAACAATAAGTGTAGATAAAGTACACACATGAACTATAATTGCAGCACAAGCCTTCTCCTTCTCAACTTTATAAGGAATTCTGAAATTTGGACAAATAGATCAGAGCAATAACTCTTAGTAATTCCCATCATACAATTATTGTAGTGCACTGTATGAGGTCACATAGCATAATTAATGCAGGTCTAGTAGCCAAAAGAACCACATCACAGTGTTGAGTGCTGTAGAAGTTATTCAAGAAGTATTGAGTTGGTCAGATATCAAAGTGGAGGTAGTCTTGAAGTTCTATTATAGGATGCCTTGCATAAATGGCAAGCTAAATTACTTTTAGATATAGATTTGAGGTAGCACTGGATATCTCAAACATTCTGGATCAGACTTGTACCCAGAGGCGATGTATTCAAAGAATGAGATGAAATTGATTCTAGCAGGATTTTGTATTCAACTAGATTAATAATGACCCATAGTAAACCTTTGACAGGCATTATGGATCTGGAACAAGATATTACGACCTGTTATATTTGTACATCATATTCTGGCCTTGGAAATTGAACAAAGAGCACCCTTTCAAGCTTTTGAGGTACACTGCAATTGAACTTGACTTTCCTTGTCAAGGAGAGTCAATTCTCTTAGTGTCTTCTAGCTTTTTGTGAAGTGGTTATTCAGTTGACTGAGACTAGGATCTGTTCAAACTTTACTTTGTGGTTTCATTAATGATCATATTATGCCCATACATTTCAAGTGGACATGTTTAAGGTCTAACATGGAAAGTGACAATATACATACTTGAATTTTCTCAAGTAGTTTTCTGATCTGTAAACTCTCTATTGACTACAATTTACATACTATATCACTTGAAGTCAAATGACAGTGTTAGAGAGATAATTGTTGATTAAAGTAGGAAGAAACATGCTGTAATAAAGAATTTAAAAACTCAGATTTTTCTCCGAGAAACCAGCCAACAAGAGAAACCACTGTGATAGTGGCAAATGTCAAATATCATACTTCCATATTCAAAGTAGTAAAATTACAAAGCGTAATATATTGCCTGGATGCAAGCATTTTCATGCTCTTTTAAGCCACTAATATGGACTATAGCATATCTATCCTTCACTCTCCAGCTCTCATCTTCTGGAGGACTCATTTTTATTCCTAACCTCCTATAATTAAATCTATAAAAGCTAATTTTGGCAACTTGGTGTAAATATTTATTCTTATAAATTTGCTTTCTGCAATCTGATAATAATAATATTGCATATATGGTTACTAATGCTTGATTTGTCCATTAGGATGGAGTTGTCGGTTGCATTGTTGGTTCCTTAGCCTTGCATTTAGTCATTTAATTGGAAAGATTTGGTGTCGTGAAATCATCTTGCTGGATTTTGATGGAGCACGTTTTTATTTATCTCATTTAGTAAGACTTTTTCCTCATGACATATTGAGTTGGCAGTGAAATCTTCAAGCGATCCTTTTCTTATCTGCTTCTTTTTCTGACTTGAAAGCATGGAAATATCGTTTCAAAGATTTAAAAACTGTCAGAGATCAGAGTCTGGACGTCTGTAACATTAGTCCATGCTTAGGAACACACCACATAGGATTATCATTGGCATAGAGGATAAGGAGATGGCTGAAGTTAGTGACATGATATTTCCATTGTCCATAATAATTCAAGTGAGGTTACTGGTTGTAACTTTTTTAGATGGTTTAAGTTTTACTGGAGAATTTTATGTACTTCCTAAGACCTTTTGTTATATTTCAGGGAAAGAGGGATTTGTACCCCCTCCTCCTGGTATGTCTCTGACTCTCTGGGATAAGAAAGACCTTTAACTTTGGAACCACAGAAACCTGTAGGTGCACTGACATGTCTATGTACTCTGACGTCTCTCGGTGTTTTAAGGAGAGTCTGAATTGTCAATTGAAAACAGGAGATGTCTCTCTAGGAGACCTCTGCAAACAAATTGTAGAAGGGAATAACTTTGAAAAGGAAAAAATTGTCCCAAAAAGCAAACTGAAAAAAAGAATATTTGGGAGTGAAACCATCAATTAAGAAACTAATAGTATTTAGTCTTCTCGGCTACGTGTTGTTGTGGCTTCCAAACATAATTTCAGTTGAAAACTTTGCAAGCCTTATTTAAAGGATGAAGCATAAAGAACAGATTTCTAGTGTCTTTGATAAAGAGTTCTTGCTAGCTGAACTAATAAACGGGCTGCTTTAAAATGCTAGCTCGATTATGGATTCAAACAGCTGAAACTGTAAATGTGCATGCAAGGAATCATGGAACCTAGAAGAGTCATCAATTTTCAAATATAAGAATGGAAAATATAGAGTGATGTCAACCACTGGATGTCCAAACATTTAAGAAATTTTTACTGCTGTATAATTAAATGTTTCTTAGATTTTACATTGGAGTTTTTATATTCTAAGTCTTGTAACATTTTTGCCTGCCATGTACCATTTAAAAAAAAAAAATAGGTACCTCTACTTGTGCTTCTGGTAATCATGATGTTTTCCTTTCGTTTTGTTTGGAAGAAAAGCAAGAAATGCGATGCTGAAATGACAAAGTTTAATATTATTGTTTCTTTATATGCAGGAGTTATGGAAGTTACAGAGCAGGGGGGAAATGAAATTATGGATGTTGCTGGAAGGATAAAGTCGGCAGCTCATTCTAGTCCTGGAGAAAAACTGCTCTTAGAAGATGGGATAATGGAGGTAGCTTTGGAGGATTATGAGAATGTTGAACAAAATCTTCCAGATGAAGATGTAGAAAGAGACTTTTCAGCTGCTGAGCCTTATACTGCAATTTCCCCTGCTTGCTCTAACGTATATATGATTCCTTATCATTTTGTTTCTCATTTACTAGTTTGCATGCTTTTTTAGACAGTCTTATTCATTTTTCTGAATTACTTTTGTGCTCCAGGAGGGGAATTTTAAGAAGTCTCTGTATCTAGCAGTTAAAGAAAAGGAGCAACTTGCTTGCTGGTATGGAAACCCCCATGTACAGGACCGTAAGGATATTGACATGTCATCCTCTAATCCATTTGTAAATATTACAGATTCATGTAGATGGCCCGATGCTGAAATTTCTGATTCTGAGTGGGAACTTCTGTAAGAGATCCCTGATTGAGTTTGAGGCTTGAGCTTGTGCATACCGTAAAGAATCTCCAAGTACAGAATTTGAGATGCAACTGTCATAAAAGTGTAGTTTGGCATATGGCAACGTGATTGTTAATTATAATTGTTGATATCAAGGGTGCTCTAACCAAGGAATAAAACTAGAGCACCTCATCCCATGTCATCATTCACTGAATCACTATTTTGTTATCTAGAAAAGCTACATTTGGTTTGATTTAGTATTTTTACCAAACAGTATATAATTTAATTCCAGAGTACCATTCACTCGTGTTTGCTCATAACAATTCTTCTCTATCAAGAGTGGAGATTCCATTCAAGTAGTGCAAAATATTGTTTAGAACTTGAAAACCTATCAGCATTCATTTTTCCATACCCCTTGTTCCAGTGTTACTTTTGATTGTTTGAATATAGGCATAAACTTTTGATAACCTTTATTTTCAGACTTGATTTATGAAGAATTTACATTTCACCATAGAAGCATAAGTTGTTTGGGAAATAAATCGGCAAACCAAAGGAGTAGAAGTTTTAGAAAAAATAAGGGAAAAATTGGCAAAAAATTGGATTTTCAAATTATTATTATTATTATTTTTTTTTTTGAAGAAAAACAGTTAATAACTACTTATAAAAAAAATTAAAGGACATTTCCATAATATAGATGATAAAGTTTAGACGATGAAGGGCTTATATAAATGATTCAAAGAACTTGCACAACCTCTTAATATATTTTTAACTTGGAGGACTCAAAGTTTTAACAATGATTATGTTTGTATAAATTTCAATCATGCTATGATTTGAAGTAGCACCAAAATATGATGTGTGTTTTCTTATTTTTCAAATCAATGAAGCTTTCTTTACAAAATATTGTCAATAAAGAAAATCTTCATATTCATATAAGTAAAGTTCATTTTTTTTATTTCTCTCAAGTTCCTTTTATTATACATATTCATTGAACAATTATATTAAAGGTTGGCATGATAGACACATGTGAAGTAATATATACACATGCATATACCTAAACAACTTTATATATGTTGAACTTACAAACTAAAATGCATGATTTATTTAATTTAATTTTGAGTAGAGTTTTAAATATCTAGCAATTTGATTAATCGTAAGAACTTATATGTCATAATTGGCAATCCTAAAATGATTATTGTAGGGTTCTTTGTTTTCTCCAAAATAAATAAGACAACTTTGTTACCCTGCTCTTTAATATCATATCACAACAAATAAATAAGACAACTTTGTTACAGTCTTCTTTTGTTTCATATTGCAACAATGTAAATATTTAAAATTTATAGAAACAAAATCAATGTTAAAAAAAGAAATAGTATCAATCAAGCTATACAATATACTCAATGTAGAAAGAGAGGAAAATTTTGTTTGTAATCACCTATCTCTCACGCTACTTCTTGACTCTACAACACTTCAGGACTTTGCAACACTTTTGACCCAACTTTTCTAGTTGTGTCTTCAATGTCGTGCATTGATTTCATAGAGAATCATGTCACGTTTTTGCGGGTTTTCCCCATTAACATCGCTTTTAGGGTTTTTACTAGTTTGTCGATTAATCGCCTAATAAATCACAAAAAAAAGTGCTAAAAGTTGTTGACCAATAAGTCTCAATTTTTTGGGGAATAAATTGTTGCACATGGGCCCGAGTAATTGCATATAATCACAATTTTTTGTTGTTTTCTACTTCTATTCTATTAATAGATATTAATAGTCAATAATAATTTAAATTTTGAAACTACTTTGTAATGTTAATTATAAACTATAGGGGTTTGTTGCTTCCCTATTAAAGGGTCATCTATAATAGTGCATAATAGTTATAATTTTAAAATTAGTATATAATACTAGGTATGTATAATACTAGGTATATATTTGATCTCATCAAAATCTATGGGGCGAGACATGCATAAAGCTTGGGTCATATTGACACCATGATTTAGAACAAATTCATTAGTTGCTTCGACACTCTGACATGCACAACACAATTTAGGATGATTGAGACCCTTTCAAATTTCATTAATGATCGTCATTGCTCCTCCTGCTCCTCTATTTAGGGTTTTCTAGAGGTTGGAAAGAAAACTAAAGGGACAAAATTACAATTTTTTTCCACGCCGATTCCACATTGACTTCGCTTTCGTCCTGGAATCAACCCTATTTTTTAGTGATTTGTCAATTTTGTGGGTTTTTGTAGGCTTTCGTAGTTTTTACAATGATTGTTTTTACATTTTTTTTGTCATTTTCGAAATTTTAATATGATTTTAATGCGCTTTAAATACAACAAGGTCATTGAAATCGGGTCAACAAGTTTTTCATGAATTGAGATTTTTTCAAGGAAAAAATCAGTTGGCTCTATGATTCAGGATTATCAGGATTTTTTGCAGATTTATGCTTCTATGCATGTTACTGTTGAAATAGAATTGTCCATATTAAAAATTCCCTAATCCGAAGAAAATAATTATATATGAAATTGTGGGGCTTAAGGAGGCATCCTACTTAGGGGTGTTAAGCAAGCAAGTTATTCTTGTATTGTAAGTTTGTATGTTGTATATCATTCTTAGCTTTGATGTAATAATGGTTTAGATACCCTTGGCCCCAATTCTTGTATTTTACTCTTTAGTATGCCAGTGGTTGACCTATATTCTTAGTATTGGACATTACTATGTGTTATACTAATATTAAGTTTTCACAATCCATAATGATTTCTGTTGTTTCTAAATTTGATTTGTAAAGTTTCTTTTCTATCGACACTTTGGACCATGATCCTTCATCAGGATGGAAGAGAGTATAATGAAAGGAAAAATGGTTAGTTGTAGATGCTGAAAGATTAAAAGATGGTATTGTAGACACCCTATAATGGACAGGCTTGCGACTTTACATTAAAAACCCTAATTTTCATCTATTAATTAATGGCTTCTTAATCATTAATTAATCATCTATTTTCTTCTAAATTCATTTCTCAAATCATCTAATCCAATCCCCAAAATTAATTAAATAATTAACTTTATTTAATTAATTAAGCTTTAATTGATTAATTACCATTATTTAATTAATTAAACTCAATTTCCTATAGTTTAAATCAAATATTTAAACTTACTAATTATTTTCTTCCAATTAAATTAATTTCAATTAAATTAATTTAATTTCATCAAATAAAGCAATTCTTAATTAAAAAGAATTCAATTATCTCACATGTTGAAAACAATTATTAAATAAATGAATTAAATATTCA
>MU227659.1:2924935-2943858 GCA_018584345.1 Thuja plicata
TATATATATATATATATAGCCCATCAAAGATAGAATAGAGGGCCACCCATCGCCACCCAACTAAACTATAGTTCGGGTGGGAGGCCCCTACTATTCTAAGTATAGTTCCCCCCGCAGATGAGGAACTATTGACTTCTGCACTCGACAACTTGTCTGCAAGCTCAAGCTCTATTGTGAATGCTCAGTATGGGTCGAGCAAGTTATAATAAGGTAGGGGAATTATAGAAAACAAAGGCAGACAATTGTGAAAAGGAATCAACAAGCTCTGTGTGCCTATTGATTGGAATCTATGCCCATGAGAAATCGAGAGAAAAGAGGGCCTTCAGATGTTGCCCATAGAATAGTAGGGGCCCTCTTCACCGGTTGGTTTTGAAGAGCTTTTTGCCCCTCTCCTTGAAGAACTCTCCCTAACGACGATTCCACCAAAACAAAGGGAAGAATAAAATGAACAAACAACAGAATTCGTTGAGGAGGCGGTTTGAATCCCCCATAGAGAAAATAACTCAGGGCGGGATTGCGGGAACAGAGAAAAGATCGGAAAGAAAGAAGGCATAGTTGTTGTTCGGAAGACTTCAATTCATAGTTGAGGATTGGGCATCTGAACCCGCGATAAACCTTCATAGCTTTGAGCCTCCATTCTAATCTAACTTAACTATACTTGAAATCTTAGCTTCTATTTTTTTGGCCGAACCAACCCCCTACCCCCTACTATTTTAAGAGTAAGGGCCCCCTTTTAGATTATTGCTTCCCACCCAGAACCTTTAATGTACACCTACTAGAGGTTACCATGGCATCAGCCTTAGCGAAAAAGGAAGAGATTCATTAATGGAATAACTAGCTTTTGCCGCCACCTAAATAAACTACAGGGATCACCTCTCGATTTCTTTTTGGGGTTTAGAGTCCCATTTACCACCTCTTCTACTCGACTGACTGTTACTGTTAGCTCATTTCATGGGTCTCCCTAAGGGCCTTCCTACATACGGGTATAGAGGGCCCCTACTATTCTATGGAGAAAGTCGGGTTTATAATCTTGCTTGCTTACTATTCGTTGCTTGCTCCAACATTCTCAGTTGTATCCATTCCACTACCCATATGAAGGCACTTGACCTATGTATTTATGATATTCTTTCTAGTAGGAATATGATTGATTGATGAAAGCCTGAACGAGATGTTACTAAACTACACAAAGCATCGATGGGAAACAAGTGAGGAAAGGAGACCTAAATTGAACTGGCATAGTAATGGGTTTCCCTCACTGCCCCTACTATCTATAGGCGGAGTGTCGATTCAACCCCCTACTATCTATAGCTGACTGATGGATGGAAGGAACAATAATATAATAGTAGGGGCTCGATCTCGCATATAGATAGTAGACCTAGACCTAGCATTGAATTTGTTACGGGTTTCTTCATAACCGCTGGATATACTATGGTAGGGGAGTTGAGGGCAAGGCATCCAATGAATATTCTCTCCTTAACTGAAAACATATCCCTATGAATGAACAGGCAAGTCGCTTCCCCTCCAAATCTGATATTCTTGGGGATAGAGGTCTTGGAATCGATAGGAGGTTCTTTCCCTGGTATTGCCTTTCCTTCGACAATTCTTGAATATCTGCCCATTAGAATAGTAGGACTCAATGCGTAAACAACAATGCTCACCGCTTCTCTCCAAAATATCCATGCAACACCTTTCTGAATCATTAATGTCCTAGCACAATCAATGATAGACATGTTTCTTCTTTCAACAATACCATTTTGCTGAGGTGTTCTAAGAGCTGACATCTGTCTTCATATTCCCCGTTCTTCACAATATGTAGTAAATTCATGTGAAGTAAACTCACCTCCTCTGTCAGATTTAAGACATTTCAGGATCTTACTGGTCTCCTTCTCCACTTTGGCTTTGTAGATCTTTAACATGTGAAAATCTTCATATTTGTCTCTTAAAAATATAACCCACATCATTCTAGAATAATCATCAATAAGCAACATGAAATATCTATCACCATAGTAACTATGAGTTCTCATTGGACCACACAGATTGGTATGAACAAGATCTAAAATACTTTTAGAAGAATAATTTTTACTAATGAAACTAGAACTAGTTAACTTCCCAAGATGACATTCTTTACACATTACATTGTCTGGTTTCACTAGGTTAGGCAAACCTCTCACTATATTCATCTTACTAACTTTGATCAGGTTATCAAAATTTACATGATAAAATCTCTTATACCATAACCAAAAATCTTCTACATTAGCAATCAGACAACTCTTAATAATATAATTTAAATGGAACAAGTTACCTTTAGTTTGTTCACCAACAACAATCAACTCTCCTGATTTCCCAATAATCCTGAATCTACCTCCATTGAACTCCAATGTATACCCTTTGTTATTCAACTAAGCAACACTTAACAAATTGTATCTTAGATCATCAACCCAGTAAACATCATCACAATTTGTTTTATCACTCAAAGCAATAGATCCTTTACCTTTTACCATACAGGGAGCATCATTCCCGAATCTCACCGTACCTCCATCACATTCTTCCATATTAATGAATTTTCTTCTATCATCGGTCATATGGTGAGTGCACTTACTGTTAGTAATCCAGTTACCACTGTGATTCATGTTAGAAATCAAAGCCTTCTCACCTTCTTCCGAGGGTTCTTCCTTTACTGCAACAAACACAATTTCTTCTTCATCTCTTCCATCAGATTACTCATCGGTAACACTTTCCTCAGCTAGGTAGCATAATTTCTTATTTTTATCCTTGAATCTTCTTATCTTCTCGTTCCTATCATTTTTCAGGGCATGTAGAACCAATATGCCCATTTTTTTACATGCAAAGCACTTCAAAGGTAACTTACCCTTATATTTACCTTTCCCTTTAGGCATCCTTCTAACAAATAAAGCTTCCAATTCCTCTTGTTCTCTTTCTTCAGACAAGATAGATTCATAATCATTAAATTAACATGTTGAAGAACTGTTAGATATCTCCTTTCCTTTCCTATATGGTTCAAGAGTCAATGATGAATTGAAAGTAGCTTCAACTTTAGGCATGCTATTATCATAATTGCTTAACTCAAATGCAATTAATTTCCCTATTAATGCAACAAGAGTAATAGTAAAAGTTCCTAGAGATCTGAGATCTTGTATAGCTGAAACCCTAATAGCATACTGAGGCAATAAAGTTCTCAACATTTTTCTTACCACAACCTCCTCAAGAAGATTACCACCAACACCTCGAATAACAACAACTTCTTTGATTCTCTGATTCTATTGCTCAATGTTCTCATTTTCTTGCATCCTCATCTCATCGTACTTTCCTCTCAAACTGTCAACCTTTTCCTTCTGCACATGTGGATCTCGACCATAAATGATTTTTAACTTTTCCCACATCTCATTAGCAGTATCCAAGTCTTTGATATCAACATACTATGCATCTGAAAGAGTATTAGAAATAAATTCCATAGTAGAAGTATGTTCTAACCTTACCTTCAATTGATCTGCAGTCAGGGTTCCTGAAGGGACAATATACTTATTAACCACATGATCCCAATATTGATCATCTGTACCTTTAAGATAGAGCTTCATCTGACAACACCATACTGAGTAGTTCTCTCTTGTGAATTTAGGACCTTCCTTTCTCATCATCTTCAGATCTTTACCTCAAGTTGTTAAGCTTCACCACAACAAAGAACCAAAGCTTTGATACCAATTGTTAGTTCTAAGGTCAGATTACTGAGAGGGGGGTGAATCAATAATCTATCAAATAATCCAACACTTCCACTTCTTAAACTTAAACTAGCATTCACAAGATTAACCTTAATAACAACAACAAATGAAAATCATAAGCATCCAAGTCCATCCATAAAGTTGACATAGATTTATCTCATGGAAACCCAAATAGAGAGAAAATCACGAAGGGGATTAGTACCCACTAAATGGTATACTCTTCTAAAGTACACCCTGTTAGGAGCTTAACCCTGTTAGAAGTTACAACAACACTGTTAGGTGCTACCCGGTTAAGGGATTTACCTTAGGCCTGTTAGGACTTTTACCCTGTTAAGAGTAGCCTTGTTAGAAGACTTTAAACACTTGACATAGTGTCACCTTGTTAGAGGATTTACAACAAAGATCTATTAGGATCTACCTTGTTAAGGGATTTAACCTGCTGCAACTATTAGGGAACAACATAAAGAATGATCTGTAGAACAACACTACCTTTGCTTGATCAAATCCACTGAAGCACACAACCTCTTCTCAACACACTTAACTCTTTCATGGCTTGATTGCAACTCACAATTTTCACCGCACTAGTCCAACACACGATCAACACTCTTAACCTTCAACTTCATTTATTATATACTGAACTTTTAAGTCCACCACCTTGATCAAACCCTAAATTAGAATTTCAAGTATGCCGCTCAAATTCAACGCGCCACAGAACAAAATTAAATGCATAAAACATTTTTCCAACACCGCGTTAACCAATACAACGATTCACATAGAATGTTGTGTCAAGGAGTCAAACACATTTTAACCAAACACAAGCTTCCTCAAGAATCTTCTCCACACGCTAGCATCGAGCAATGTGATCCCTGATCATCACCTCCAATTATGAAGACATGTCACCAGCTCGTGATTAACTCAATCAATTCCATCACAACCTCAACATCAATCATCGATCAAAGATTTGTCACCTATCGCTCAAGAAAACAAATACTGTAACCTGTTAACAACTCTGTCCCTTCTCATTGATCACCTATCCTGCACACCGGTCACTCAAATTAGTTGCGGTTGCAATTGTAGCATCTGAATACTGTTGACCACCATATCTCGTGACTGCGCCACAAGATACAACGTAAATTTGACAAGACATTCAAATCATCTAACATTTGTCATTAACTGTTCTAATAGTTGCACTGTTATACTTCAACTGATCACAACTTTCTCATAAGATCACTTCAACAATAACAGTCACGCATTAGACATCCAGAGACACACCTAAGTCTCCCATAAAGTTAGCAACCACTGAAACTCACTGCAATCATTCATTCATCACAATTATGCTTGGAAACACACTAAGAACACAAAGTCAATATTAATTGACATCAATGACAACATAATATCTAATCATCATGTAATCAAATCTAATCATGACATCTCCAAAAATCACTTACCATCACTCCATCAGATATGCCAACAATATCTATCTAGGAGAATATGGGGAAAGATATCACATTTGTTCATTATTCCACTTTAAAAATTATTATGTTATTATATTGTAATTAACATTAAATCATTATTAAAATTGTTATTTTGAATTTTTGAAATTGCATATTTAATATATATTTTTTTAACTTACAAAAATAAGAAGATGACCCTAATTTTTCTATTTCTTATTACTATTATTAGTAAAATTACCAAGACCTTAGCCTATTACCGATAAAAAACATTAAATCATTATTATATTATAATATTATAATTAATATTAAATTATTTAAGATATATATATATATATATATTTCTATTAAATTCTTAAAAATAAAAAATCTATTAATGGTACATAATCATCAATACTATATTATTATATAAATATATTTTTATTTTACAAAAAGAATGAATTTTATGTAGGATACTTTCAATCTCCATAACTAATAATATTGTTTTTACTATTATTTATGTAATATATATTTAAAACAATGAAATGTTTTTTTTTTACTTATATATATTTATTAAGAATTTTTATTTTTATTTTATCAATAAAAGGTCGAAGCTAAATATTTTATTAATATAAATAAAAGTACATAAAACCCTGTTCAGTGCAGGCCCTGGTAGGAAAGAACGGGGTCAAGAAAACCTTCAGCTTTCCCTGGGACAAAAGTCTGGATTCTAATACATTGCATACTTAAGAGGGCATTCCCTCTTATTTTCACAATTTCAAGAACTTTACAAAATTTACAGGATACATAACATTTAGTGTTTTGCCATATTCATAATTAGTTGTTGGGGATTAAGATGGAGTCCTTTTCCTTTATTTGTTGCACCTGCAATAATCTTGGCTAAGATCGTTGTTAGTATCTAATTAAAGGGAGCGTAAAGTCATGAGAAAGGAACATCTAAACAAATCTATAAAGCAAATTCCCACACACCTTTGGATAACTACCGCAAATAATACCTAGATATGCACCTGTCTAATGCTAACATACTAATGTAAATGGTTAAAAGATCGATATATTTGACTACTTGAAGAAATATATATTAATTTTGTCTCAAAAATGAAGTTTAGAGGAGCTATATCGAAATTTGCGTTTAGATAAGTTTAGACTTTATAACTCAATCTGGGCATTCATATATTAATTAGATTATTTAACAATGTTTAAATACCTCACCTTCTTGTTTTAGCAACCCATATTTCAGATCATTGTAAGCTTTATTGAAACTTCCTCTTATGATTCTATGAACTAGATAAGAAAGCTCTGAGAATACCTATATATTTAGATATATATATGTTTGCCTTTACATAAAAGTACATAAATATGTGTATATAAATAGAAACATGAGAGAGGTGAAAATACATTTGCATGTGTCATTCTTATAATAACAACCACTTCATATTCATGTTTAGGTAGACATATGTATGAATGTTTATGGAAGGGAAATACATGTACATAGACATATAGCAATAATCATCATGATGATTTAATGTTTAAAATGCATTACTTTCAATTCCTCTTTATCTAAATTGTTGATTGCTACAATTATACAAGTTCAAAAATTTTAAATTCCTATCTCCAAGTATTTCTACATCAGTGACTTGTAAGATGTGAGCTATTTTCTTAATACAAATCTAGGATCTACAAATGTTATTACTTCTATCTTTAAAGTGTCACTTCTTCAGATAATATTCAATCTGACCATAGAAATTACCTATGAATATTATGATTTCTTCCTTAAAGAGTCACATATATTATCATTCTATCCTTATCCATCATGATTGATTATTGCGGTAGATTTTATTTAAGGAAATTCTTGTATGCATGTTACAATATACTAATCAAGTTATATATACAAATCGCAATCAATAAGAGATTGAAAATAATAGATATACAAGTAAATATTCCTAAAAATTGATATAACACACACACACACACACACAAGTATGGTTATATGAATAAAAATATATAAGTAGAAAAAGAGAAATATTAAGGACATGTACGAAGATTGAGTGTTGATGGGACAATAACAAATTCATAAGAATATTCCTAAATATATTGAATATATATATATGGTTATAAATGAAAATTTGACAAATGTGAATATAAAATATAAGCAGAAATATGAAATAGAAAAAACATATATAAGTATAAAAACAGGTAAGAAAAGCAAGGAAGGAGTGAGCGAAAGGACTGAAGAGAAAAAGAAAAAATAGATAAATAATCATGAAAATAAGAATAGGCATAGAAATATTCAAAAATGAGGAAAAATGTATATATATAAACATATATCTATATATTAATATATATGTGCATATATATTTATATAAAAGGAAAAAGATGAGTTATCAAATTATAAAAAAGATTAAAGCATTTGAAAGAGATTTTGATCAATTCATGCTATAAGAGGGGAGATAAATTGATATACATATCTTCCCGATCTTCTTGCTTCTTTATTTCTCATTATTTTATACATCAGAAACTGAGTCAATTCAGATTCAAGGAGGAGAAACTTAGAAAAGCATGTAATTACATTATAATTTTGAAAGATAACTTCATAAAAGAAAATGTTTTAAATAGTGTCATTTATGAATTGCTCAATTATCAGGTGGTGCAGCCTCTATCACATCTCTTCCTGGTTGGATTCTACGCCTCTTGAAGCCCCCTTCTTCTAGCCATTCTTCTATAGGGTCCTCTGAATCTGAGTCACTAAAGGATTCTTTGTCCTCCAATCCTACTTCATCCTCGTGCCAGTATGTGTAAAACTAGTTATTTGCTCCAGGATTTCTCTCATGCAAGAAATGCATTAGGAAGTCAAGGTTTCTTTTAATGATAGGGTGTCTATCCTATAAAAGACCACTATATAAAATCTATTAATAGTTGGATTACTTAATATAAAATCTAGTATTGAAACTTAGCCTAATTTTACTCTATGGCATTGTTAATATTCTTATAAATTTCTATGACAAATGCCCCATCAGCTCCAAGATTGGCAAGAATGTTTGTGTCCTTATTACCTTCTCTATAAATATGTTTGACTTCATAATCTAGAATTTCTCTTAAGATTTCCAGGGCTTCTTCTAATTTTGAATTTAATTTCCAATTAGGAGTGTTTTTAGTACGAATAGCATTAATAATGATTTGCGAGTCACCTTCAATTTCAAGATTTTGAATACCCAATTTTTTACTAAGACCGATACCTTCTAAGACTGCATTAATTTCAGCCATATTGTTTGTCGTTGATGGAATAGGTTTAGCAATTTTGGCTATAATCTCACCATTCCAATCACGTATTATACACCCTATACCCGCGATCCCAGGATTTCCTCTAGATGCTCCGTCAAAATTCAATTTATACCATCCTTCCTTCGGTGCTTGCCATTTGCAATTGTCTCTATCTTTCTTGCTAGAGTTCCCTCCTTTGCCATATAAGGGCGGGATAATAAGATTCTGTCATTTTTTCCTTATCTGTTTATCCCAATATGAGAATGAACTTTCATGATTGTTGCAATTCCTAATTCTGTTGTTAATTAGTTCCACAATAGAGGCTTCAATTTTATTAATTAGTAAGCCTAGTTCCCTTTTTTGATTGTCGAAGATTCTTCTATTGAGTTCTTTCCAAAGTTCCCAAACTACTATTGAGGGGACCGCATACCAAATATCCTTATATAAGCTTGATTGGTTTAAGATTGGTCATGCTTTCAGGAAGTCAACAATGTCCATAGGCAAAGTTGTGCTCCAACCTAGACAATCCCTATCCAATCCCAACATTTAAGCATAAATGGACAGTTTAAAAGTAAGTGATCTACAGTCTCCTCATGTTTTTCACGGAGCGGGCATTTGGATGGACCTTCAAAGCCTAGTTTTCTAAATCTGTCAGTAGTCAGAATTCTTTTTTGTAGAGCAACGCATAGGAACATACCAGCCTTCGAGAGACAAGCCTTATTCCAACATAATTTCAAAGGTATATCGAAGGAGTCTAGATTTTGATCTTTAATAATAGATTGATATCTATTTTTCACTCTATATGCCCCGTCATTAGCCCCTGTCCAAATAAGTCTATCTCTTCGATTTTTGAGAGAGGTGGCTCTATCCTTTAAAATATCTTTTAGTTTTTGTTTTTCTTGGTGATCTAATGGATTATTATCGAGATCTTTCCATAATGTACTATTTTCATTCGTTATGTAATCCTTAACCTAGTTGCCCCAATGTCTACTCATAGTATCTATAGTTGTTGGAGAAAATCCCATTTTATCCAAGAAGGGGAAACCTCCCCAAGAGTCATACCAAAAGATAGCATCCTGACCATTTCCTACATCCCAAATTAGACTACAATTAATAATATCCTTGTTATCAACAATAAAGTTCCATATTTGGGAACCTTTGACGTGTTCACATGATCTGAGAATATTGATAGGATTAGCATTAGGTACATATTTGTTGAGGAGGATAGATGCCCATTTTCCATTGGGTTCTTTCAATAATCTCCATAGTAATTTAGCTCCTAGTGCCTTATTTTTCCATTGTAAGTGTTTTATACCTAGGCCTCCCAAGAATGTAGGTTTTCAAATGTTGTCCCACTTGATTAGTGCTAATTTCTTTTCCTCTGAGGTACCTTGCCAATATAAATTTCTAAAAAGTTTATCTAAGCTCGACTTGACATTATTCGGAAGAGGGAGAACAAACATCTGATAAATTGGAATTGAAGATAGGACAAATTCAATCATAGTAGTCCTACCTGCCTTGGTGAGTCATTTGTCTTTCCAATTGTCTTTTTTGTTTTGAATTTTAGTTATCATTGTTTTCCATAACTTAGAGTTGTGGGTTCCTTTATCAATAGGAATTCCCAAGTATTTGCACGGGAAATTACCAATATTATATCCTAAAATATTACATATTTTTCTAGTTGTTGTCAAGGGGGTATTGATAAAAAAAAGACTTCTGATTTGCCGAAGTTAACCCTTTGACTAGAAGCCTTCATATACGTTGTTAATATATCTTTAAAGGCTTTAGCTTCATGTTTAGAAGAAGTACCTAGGAGAATGATATCGTTTACAAATTGTTGATGCGTAACATTGGGAACATTGTTGGTAACCTTAAATCCAGTAATCTTACCTTCTTGGTGTGCCCTATTGATAGATCTTCCTAAAGCATCAACCACAATAACGAATAAAAAGGGGGATATTGGGTCTCCTTGTCTTATACCTCTTGAAATATCAAAGTACCCTTCCGGTGTTCCATTTATGAGGACGTAAATCTTTGGTGTAGATATACAATTATATATAAGATTAATTCATTATTTAGAGAAGCCAAATGCCTCCATACATTTACAAAGAAATCTCTGATCTACTTTATCATAGGCTTTTTGGATATCTAATTTTATCAACATGCAAGTTTCTTTATTATGTTGAGTTGTATGTATGATTTCTTGAGCGATTATAATTCCATCGAGGATAGATCTATTTGGAATGAATCTCGTTTGTTCTTCTGAAATTATTTTAGGGAGGAGAGATTTTAACCTATTTGCTAAGGATTTAAATAGAATTTTGTATATAGTATTACATAGGGCAATAGGGCATAAGTCTCCCAGATTCTCATAATCATTTTTTTTTGGTATCAAAGTGAAAAGGTATTATTAATTTCAGAAAGCAAGGTTCCAGAATTTCTGGTGGCTTCCACAGCCTCCCAAATATCCGTCCCAATGAAAAGCCAGCATTTTTGAAAGAAACCAACCTAAAAACCATCCGGTCCAGGTGATTTGTTGGGGTGAAGTTGAAAGAGAGATATTCTAACTTCTTCCATCGATAGTTTACTATTTAACCATTTATTTTCATCTTCTGAAACAAGCGTAGGGATTGAAGAAAGGAGTTTATTTTGAGAAATTAAATCAGAATGTTCGTAATTGTTAAGTATGTCTTTGAAATAATTCACAAATTCAGAGGATATTAGAGTAGGATTATTTATTAAATTACCATTATTGTCTTTGATTTTTATAATCCGATTAATATTTCTTCCGTTTTTAGTACTATTGTGAAAAGATTTTGTGTTGTCCCCTTCAGATAGCCAAATTTCTCTGGATTTTTGTTTCCAGAATATTTCTTCCTTTAGTAATATTTCAACATGTTTAGGCATCAAATATTTTTCTTTTTTATAACTATTTTCATCCATTCCTTTCCTAATAATTTCCGAGTTAAGGGCCTCAATCTCATTTTCTATTTTAATCTTCTTTTCAAAGATGTCAATTTTTTCACTATTCCAGTTAAGAATTTTGTGTTTGATGAACTTTAGTTTTGACATAAAACAATACATTTTGGAGCCAGTCACATGTAATTGAGCCCACCATTGTTCTAAAAGCTGCATAAAATTATCTCTTGGAACCACATAAACTCAAATTTGAAAGGATTTCTAGGAGGTCTACCTTCTTCTTTAGTTAATCTAATTGGGAAATGATCTGATCCCGCATTCATGAGGATTTCCGCAGAGAGGGTATAGTTGAAGGCGCTCAAATATCCCTTAAAAAGGAAACGATCTAATCTTTCCGCAATATGACTGAAGCCTGATCTACGATTATTCCAAGTGAAAGTACCATTTGATGTTGTAATATCTATTAGTTGTTTGTCTAGATACCATTGGCTAAAATCCTTTTGGGATTGGGTTACATACTGCAATCCTCCATATTTTTCTCTACAATCTAGAATGACATTAAAATTCCCTCCTAAGATAATAATTTACATTTTGTTGGTTATTAAGCTGAATTTCTTCCATAATTCTTTTTTATCATTTGATTGAATAGGACCGTATATATTAAAGATATTAAATTTAAGGGAACTTTTAATACTTTTAACCGTTCCTAACATCTAATGCCCCTACTAAAGGAACCATTTCAGCTTTCCAAATACCTAATTTAAGGCTAATTTTTTTACTTTCTTCTGAGTTTAATTTAGTTTCCGGAATAAGAATTACTTCTGAGTCAAATAGTTTTAGGTTTCTTTTTATTAACCTTTTCTTGTTAGGGGCATTAAGGCCCCTAACATTCCACGTAGTGAGCTTCATTGTGCTGTGGGAAGGAAATTCCCCTTCCTTGCATAAATAATGTCAGTCAACTTAGTTTGGTTTTCAGCTTCGTCTACTAGACTTCTAAGCTCGTTGGTAGATTTCCTACCTCTCTTCTTTTTTTGTTTGACTATGACAGGGTTGGATAAACCATCAATAGTAGTTGCTATTCCCAATTTTCTCTCAGAATTTGTTATCCCATTAAGGCATTCTGTAACATCCTTAATATTTTCTAAGATTTTTTCCTGAGGGCATTCACTTCTCAATTCTAAGAAGATATTATCTACTGGATTAATCTCTAGGTTGCAAGAATCTTGGTGTTGTTGGTCAGGGTTAAAGCATCCGGAGCGAATTCCATCTTTAATATCTATTAAATCTTTACCATAGTCTTCCAATAACATGTCTTGGTTTAAAGGAATTCCTGATTCTGCATAGATAATTTCCATTTCTAGGGGTATTGACCTCCGCTGTTTGGAAGAAATTGGTAACTCTGAATCCTTCTTTCTATATAAAAAATTCATTTCTTCGTTTTCATGCCACTAGACTAACTCTTCTGAGATGTCTTGATGAACTGCTCTGAGATCCTCCATCATACTACTTACCATACTCAGTTTTTGTTCAATATTCTGTACTCTTTCAACTTGACTAAGAAAGTTATCATTTAGAGCATTCCTAGGTTGTGTTTGCATATAAGAGTGAGCATTAATATCTTGAACAGGGTTAACATTAATACCATAAACAAAATCAGGGCTAGCTTTCCTGTTATTGCCATTATTGAGTTCGCTAGTTGGAGTAGCATAGTTCATCTTTAAATTGGATTCTAAGATTTCCTTCAATACCGAGCTATGCATATCACCTATCTTATTACTAACAGGAACAAAAGCAGAAAGATTTTTGGGATCATCTATTGCTAATTTATCTGAAGAAGTTATAAAGGAGTCCCCGTTAATGTTAATGGGTTATGTGTTATTATTAGGTAGAGGGTTTAAGCTTAAAGGTTTCGATAAATTATCAATTTCCTTCTGATTACCGTTGGAAGCCGGAGAAATCAGGTCTTCTGAATCTTCAGAATCTATTTCATATTCAATGATCGTAGGGTTTATTACTAAAGATGACGTTTTGCATTAAATTTCTATGGATGAAATTGATTTTGCAGTTCACATTCATTTGAACAATAATAATTTTTTCAGAATAAAGATATGTTGAATCAACAAATCCTACAAATTCTCCAATACAATTTCCAATTTTACGAAGGGTTTCTTCAAAGGCACATTCTACTGGAAGATTTTTGAGCATAACAACCTTTTCTACATAAAAATCCTCCAGTTGAGATGGATTAAAGAAAGAAATCCAATCTAAGAAAGTAAAACCTATGTTTCTGTATTTAGGGCATCCTTCCGTAATAAGTTTTTCTTTAAGCTTTTTATTACTACAGTCTAGATATATAAAATCATTAGGAAGGATGGTTAGACTTACCTTGTTGTTGAGCTCCTGCTTTAGCCATTCGACAATTTTAGTAACAGGTGAGCCCACTCCATTCCATCTACATATCAAGCCGTAGGTAGAACAGAGCGCTTGGTTCCTTTCAATCAGTCCATCTTTAAGATCTAATTTCAGGCTTATCCCATTCATATTTTCTTTGGCTGGAGAGACGGGAATTTAACCTTTGTGTAAGATTACCTTCTTCGATGGAATTAGGGCATGGCTGAGAAAGCCCTAGATTCATTCTTCTTCTGTGCGGAGGGGAGTAAGGAGTGACTTTGGCCATAGGATTTCGGGGGCATGGACTATTTTTTGCAAGACATTTATCATCTAATGGAGGGGAATCAACCAGAGAGTTGGGTGGAGCCTATCGTTTATGGGGCGGTGAGTAGATTTTGGTTTTGGAAGATGGTTTTTGATTCAAATCACCATCAATTATAAGAGGAGAAAATCTATTGCTAACCGACAGATTGAAAGAGGGAGCAGACACTCCTTGATTTATATTTAAGGGCTTTGATTTCCGCATAGGAATCTCCGTCCATTTCCGATTATGCTGAGAATGCGAGTATGGTGCAATAATCGAAGCTGGGCCTGAATCAGGGCAGATGTTCTTCTGATAGTGAGGAACTGTACCCCTAGGGCATGACTATAACAATCCTCTTTTACTGCCGAAAACTTCATCCGAATCTCCAGCTGTAAAATCCCTAACATTATTCGAGGATGGAGGAGAAATCTGGGTGCAGAACAACCCTGATGCATATTTCGTTTTAGAGAAAAAAAACCTATTAGGGAGTCTAAAGATTCCCTGCTAAAAAAATTAATGTCGAAAAAGAGCAGTTGGCTAGATTTGCAGAGCCATTAAATTTTTTTGGATTAGTACATACTAAGAATATTAACATACTAATTTTGTAAATAAAAATATAATAAAATATTTTTTAAATTTTTCATACATTTAAGTATCACAAACATGTCAAATTAAATGATTTTAATTTTTATTGATGAACTTTTTCATTCATACACGAATATAATATGCCTTAGACATAAATAATTATTAATTTTAATTCATTTTTAATTGTATCAATGATACAAGAATCCTTACCTTGCCATCATCCTTCTAATATATCACATATTATAAAAAAACTAGCAATCCCATGCAACAATTAGCCGATAGGAGATTTAATTAAAATTAGTTTGTATAACACACAAACTAGATCACTAATGTTGTACATAAGAAATCTAAAATAAAAAGTAATAAAAAAATAATCATGCATCGTAAAGACCTACACCAGTTAAATAGCAAAAAATAATAAACTTAAATTAGATTAAAGTTAGATTTTATTATAAAAGAGAAGTTTATAACGAGCAAATTGTAGATTGCATGAGCGAAATGCAGATCACCAAATTATATTTAGGATAATTTGCACCTTGCATAAGCGAATATTGTCAGCGAATTCAAGGGTTCAATCAAGCATTCAGATGAGCAACATAATGCTTGCAACAACGAACTTAAGGCATCAAGATCAGACCAATTTGTGATCAGCTAGACTTAGCAGTTGATCAGCATCATAGCAAGGGTTTTGTAGTAATTTTCTTGCAAGCTCTGTCCAATTTTTTATGATCTGCACTGTTGACAGCGCAACACTATTTGTGCAGTATCGAGGGACTGTCTCAATAAAATCAGTTGAAGACACTCGGGCCTTTCAACGGAGATTAACAATACGCATCCACCTGGATCAGTTTCACTATTCGAGTTGCATTATTACTGACAGATCACAAGCAACCAATAGCAAGAGAGCATTCCCAGTACAATCTATATATTTATATTGTGGAATTCATCATCGACACATATACGATTGGGACACATAATTCAGAACATACAACTTTATCCATATACTGGTGATTCCAATTTTTGTTCCAACACTATAGCAGACGAGACACTACAAATGTTTTGACCATAGAAATCCTCAATTAGAATTACTGAGACATTTGAGTCTCTCCACATCGAAAATATCACTGGGATACTTGATCTGTGTCGTCAGCATCATTCGACTATTGAATTGATTGTCGTGTTGGAATCACTACCGCATATAACCAGAGGGAAGTTCTGATATGAAATATTATATCGTGTTAAAGGCATAATTATAAAATGGCTCTGCTCTTCTCGAATAGTTCTGCTCTGAGCTCGACGAATCTTGCATCCATCAATTTCTTCAGTAAAACCAAATATGCAGCTTCCTGGGCTCTCCCCCTTTCAAATCATTTCAGCGCACTTTCTTCACCATCTGTTACTCCTTGGGACTTGCGCTCTGACAACCTTGAACTCCAACACAGTCATTTTCAGAAGACAAAATATGGTACGGTTGGGTTGACTTCGTCGCATATATACACTCAAATCCCGACTCCTTGTCATGGATATCTAAGTTGATCTTCGGTCCTCAATAATCTGAAACAGTCGCCTTCATCTGATCTTGATTGGATTAAAGTTTCAAAGAAAAGAGGTCGCTCTGGCTCTAACCCTGTGAATATTCCTTCACACATCCCTGATTCTTCTCCCAAAGAAATGCACAAAGTCACAAAGAATATGGTGTATATCCCTCCTCACCGTAAAAACATATATAAATCTGGTTGTAATTCAAACCACCATTTTGCTACCAACTTGTTTAAAGCAAACAATTACAGTAAAACATCTGAACCATGCCCCCCGATTGCCCTTGATCAGGGTTTGTCCAAGGATTTTCCAATCTCAAAAACCAAATTTTGCGGGCAAGAACCAATTTCATCGTTGCGCCCATCTACATTTGGCAATACGTCATACACTCCAATTCCTAGCAAAACTCCTACAGAGGCAAACAATACTGGTAAACGCATGAACAATTGAAAGGTCTGCATAATCAGCAAAGCCACAACTAAAAGACGCTGGCAGGAATGTCAAGACTTTGGCATTTTTGCAATCTGGAACGAACCTAGCGGTGGCAAATCTCAACTAGGAGAATGGATGAAATCATTTAGATGGGACCAGGTAAGTATTTTATCTCTATCATCGCACTTAGTCTATATTCATTATAAAAACAATATAGCAAAAAATGAATTACTCTCTGCTCAATTCTATTTTTTTAAAGGATTTACAGTTAATTTCATCCCTTGGAGACCTAATTTTAATGAAAAACAAGCTAGTACCTTGAACTTCCCTATATGGTTGTCCCTAAAAGACCTCCCTATCAAAATTTTACATTCCCAAATTATAGAAAAAATTGGGGCTTCCCTTGGAGATTATTTAGGTATGGATTTGGATGATAATAACAAGAAGGAAGTCTGGCTGTTGGTTAGACTAAAAAATAGCTTTGAGGTTGAGGATTGTATTAGAATCATCACTAATAGATCTTACTATGACCTTCAATTTTCAAGATTTAATGGCCGCACAAAAAATATCTCCTTAATTAATAGAAGTATGCAAAAAGACAGATACATATCAGCATATATATCAGCCTCAGAAAACACTGACTTAGATATTATCTTTGCTAATCTCATGTGTACAGTAGATAAGAAGGAATGTAATTTAAAACATAATCATAGTGATTATCCTGATCACTCCCATCCCTCCCCACGCCATGCAGCCTCAACATCAAGTTTGGAAGATAGGGAAGAGGGAGAAATAGCTTAGATTACTGGTAACCAGTTGCTTGTTAATGATTCCTCACACGTCATGGATATGGGGAAGGTGGCTGGGATGCACCAAGATAACAATCTGAAGGAATTGGGTGAAACTGAATTATTGATGGAAGATCAAATAACAGTACAACACTGCGAACAATGTATTGCTCATAATATATGCCTTAATGACATTAAAGATAACTTACAAATGCATGGGCAACTCATTAATGATTTAACTGCGATACATAATGAAATTAGTGATCAATTAATAGTTTGGGAAGAAGCACACATTGAAACCCTTGATGGAATAACATCACTAGAATCCCCAATTACCAATTGCATAAAACTCCCCTCTCAGATTGGTATCTCTCCTGTTGCCAACACAATTCAGCATCCAGTACAAATCCCCCCTCTCAACTATGTTTACCCCAACACTTCGACATCCCCCCGGTCCAACCGGAATACCTCTCCAGATAGCATTTTATCCCCCGCCAAGATCTTTAATACTTTCCTCAATGAGGATATGGTAGGAAACAAGGTATTACACATTAATCATGAATTGGACTTAGATCGGGCGGCAGACATTCCTATAGCAGAGGAAAATGTCTCTCTCATCGAGCATAACCTCCCGTATGTGGATCCTAGCTCCAATCCTTCAAAACATCAAGAGACAAATTCAAAATGTATTCCCCTGAGCTACCAAAAGGAAAACTACTTAAAATTCTGGCAGACTCTAGAGAATGACAAACAAGTTTTCAATGATACTATGAGTCTCCCATCCGGGTAGGAAAAAAACATCGTTGTGCCCTCAAATTATTTTAAAATTCCAATAGAGGTTAAAACTCTTCTTAAATTGGGGACTTTTGATGCCTTAGACGACTTAGAATACAATTTAAACAAGCGCCATGATTGGGAAGAATTTGGTGTTCAAGAACCAGAGGAGTGGACTAAAAATCAAGAGTTTGACAGAGAAAGAAACTATAGAGATGATGTGGCAAGTCTTATGGGTCTATCCCCTGGGCCCAATAATCATCAGTTAAGTAAGGCTATTATGGAAGAAATAAGTAATGAGGAAGAAGAAAAAGTGGATGAAGAGATTGCTGGTAGTATTACCAATGCCACAAACAATCAGGATAATCTTGGCATAATGGCTAATCTAAAAGGAATAGACAAACCCAAATGTGGAAAAACCAGTAAGAAAAGGGGTAGAAAGAGTCATGCAAAACTTAGGTCTGCAATTGGCAAAGCAGAAAACCAAACCAAAATTTGTGATATGCTCACCATTGGGAAGGGGAAGGTCCTTCCCTTAGAATCATGAAAATAACATCGTGGAACGTTAGGGGCCTCAATGCCCCTAACAAGAAGCACTCTCTTAAGCACAATTTAACCCTCTTTCACTAATAGATTTGACCCCAAATTTCGACCAAACTTTGCGACCAACTAGCAAAATTGTTTTATTTGGTCGCATTATAAAAGACAACTCTTTTTTTTTTTTTTTTTTTTATGCCCGTGTTGG
>MU227660.1:67850-104053 GCA_018584345.1 Thuja plicata
TTGAATTGTATTATTGGCCTTCTTTAGTTCTTCTGCCATTTTTTCACAATTATTTTTCTCTTCCACTGCTTTGTGTTCCCAATGATTGGCTTTATCTGCCTGAGAGTCCAATTGCTTTTGCATTTCCCGGTTGGAGGCAACATTACTCTCCATGGTTTTAAATAACTTCTGTGAAGTGACTCTTTCTTCCTCTATTTTTTTACTAATTTCTGCCAATTTCCCCCTCAGTGCCTTCAGCTCTGCCTACTTGTTTTCCTTCACTACTGCCTCCGCATTTTCTTGCTCTGTATTTTCTAATGTAGAGGTCAATTTTTTAATATTTTTTTGTAATTCTTTCAAACTGTTCTCTGAAGCTTTCCTCTTTTCTTTTTCATTGGCAATATCTACCTGTAACTATTCTATATTTTTCTTGACCTTACTTTTCTCTCTTTCCAGCTTTAGTAGTGCACTGTAGACCACTTGGTTCGTAGACTTTGACACATTGATTTTGTCCACATTTTTAACTTTGGAAAAATCCATTTGGAGAGTGCTAACTTGAAATTCAGACAGATCTATCTGACTCTCTGGTGGGTTTCCATCTTTTTTGGGTGGAATAACAACCCTAAACTCCATCATGTCTCTGTTTGGGTCATATGTTGGAAAAACCCTATTGGATGCAGGTTGTTCCTCTATAGCTGCAGTAAGGGCACCAGTCTGTAATGTCTTTATTTCCTTATTCTTGGTTGTTGTTTCTGCAAATTTATTATAGAAATGTTTGAAACGAAAATCTGGTGTCGCAAAAGGATTTGAATGTTTGAAAGGTGAAGCATAGCTTGCAATGCCTATTGATCTAACTAATGTGTTTTGAGGATTTAAACTTATAGAGGGTTTTTCTGAACTTAAAAGTGCAAATAATTCTTTAGGATCGAGTCTCCATGTTGTGGTCGTGGAAACCTTTTGGTTCTTGACATTATCTTCTTCTATGAGATTCTGTGTAGATTCTACTGGCCTCTTTAGAGAGGGAACTTCTTGTATAAGTTGCCCAGTCCCATTGGCACCAGTGCCACTACCAGAACCAGTAGCAGTAGATTCCCCAATCCCACCCGTGGTAATGGATGTTCTTGTGGGCACAGTGGTTCTTGATGAATCTAATGTGTCATCTCCAAACCCAAGGCCTACACCAGGTCCATGATCAGTTTTTTCTGTGACAATTGGAATCCACATGCCATCTCCTATGGGACCCAAACCGCCACCTTCATAACCCATTTTTTTTGTAATGTTTGCCCCTTTGCTATATACTTGTTTACGGTAGTCACTGACTCCACTGTGATCTGGAGAATGCAATTGGTGGATTATCATCCTGACTGTCTGGAGAACTGTTGTCGTATGCCATGGTAGGATGCTCCAAATTCCACAATTTGTTAAACTCTATATCCTCGTCTATATCATCCCGATTTGCACTGGTCTTTGGTTCACCAAGATCTTTTCTCATAATCTAGAAATAATTCATTTTTATTTGAGTCCATTTTCTATCCTTACACTCTTCTGCTATTTTATTTGGTATTTTTATGTTTGATGGATGAGCGGCCTTTTTGTAGAAATTATAGGACATTCTAGGCTATACAATGCCCTAGTTTATTGATGTCATAATTTGTTATGACAACTGTTCAACTGAAATTTTTTCCTCAGCGGAAACTTTCTCCATCTCTTTTGTAACATCATCCCAGCTATCCTTGTTTTTCAACTTCTCTAGCAATGGTTTACTTTCATGTTGAACTAAGTTTGCAGAGTTCTTATTAGCAACAAGAATTGTTTGAATGACGTTGAGTGGATCATACTTCCAGTACCACTCTAAATCAAATTGAAAAATTTATAAAAAAATGTTTGCCACTTTGAATGACTTTCTCTCAAATGTTAACCCCCCAATTGAGAAAGGTAAGGAAGGGAATATGCTCTTCTTTGACTGGCCAGTGAAGATCTATCTGTGCTCTCAAGTTGTAATACATATTCTATTGTAAACACCCTGTCTGTCACATGCATTGGAAGTTTGTGGGTTGCAGTTCTGATCAGTAAAACCTTAGCACAGTGTATTCTTCCATTAAGTACCAATCAACCAATTGAATTGTGCTTCCAAGTTGGATGCAATCCCTACATGAATCAGACAACCTAGGCATTGGAGTGCTTGTTATTTTTTTGTACAATGGTGCCAAAAAGAAATCTACAAAATTAGTTTAATTCCTTCTGTTATCATACATCCTTATCTGAGGTGTCCAGTTATATATTGGAGTACCTATTGGACTCATTGGAGTACCTATCGGTCTTTTCCCCATCTAAATTTCAAGCTTGTTGTCGTTTCTCATTAATATTGCAGCATGCTTGGCTAGCATCAGATAGCACAAGTAGGTTGTGAACCTAAATGTCTTAGAATTGCCTATTTTAATCAATGCTAATTGTTCTTGCATTGATTGAACCACGTGTCCAACAAAATTATATCTTACTAGTTCATTGACACAATGGATATCCCAAATCAATTGAATAATGCTAACACCCACTTCCCTATTGTTTTCCATTCCCAGGAAAAATGCTAGCGAGGATATATTATCCTGAACCCATGGCACAAAAATGTTAAAACCATAAGGAGGCTTATGGTTCTCACCCAATGAAGCCTTTGCCTCTGTAACTATTAGACCCTTAGTAAATGAATCTTTTGCATTTGGTGCGACTGCCTCATATTTGTCTACCAACAATCCGAGGTCAATATGGACATTACAATTTTTTCGGTCAAACCCTAGGTCTAGCAAACTGAGAAATTCTTCCTGGGTTATTGATAAAATAATTTCTTGATTATTTTTATTCACAATTGCTTTTCTTTCTTCATCATAATTTTTTGCACAAATCAAGACAATTTTTGGGCAAGGAAAAACTTTTGGCAACAGCATGCAACCCAAACCTACATCCCACGAAGCAACTTTATTCATTTTTGCACCTATTGTTGGATTAAATTTTATAAAGTTAGACCTCTTTGGCCTAGTTTCCTTAATGCACAATGTATGTTTAATTGATATGACTCTCCTTTGACTGTTGATAGCAGGATCATAAACATTGTGATACTCATTAGTGAAACCAGGGATTTCTACTAGTTTTCTGCAGTCTATTAAATTTTTCCCATCTGCTTGCCCTTGGCCTTGAGCTTTCGCTTTCCCCATTGTTCTTCGGAAGAATGAAAAAACACAGAATCACAGATATTTACTAACAAAATCACAGATAATAAATAACTAATTAAGAAAACCCCAGGTCCCCAAATTTAAGAAAACCCTAACTGTACATGCATTGTGAAAGAATTAAAATTTCAAAATCAAGTTAAACATAATTTTTGACATTACAAAATCGGGATGCATCAGGCTAGATTTCTTACCCAAAATTATATTTTGAAATCTAGATAGATAGAAGTTAGAATGGCTAAGGCTCTCACAAATTACAGTCTCAAAATCTTTGGCGATGGTTTAACATTTCTTTTTAGCTCTGCTGCTACGAGCCTACGAGTTGATAGGTTATTAAAAATAAAATGGTAAAAACCTTTCGTTAAAACTTAAATGTAACAAATTAAATGAATATTACACATCTCATGTGTCATTCTTTCGTAAATATTTAAATGAATATTAAATTAAAAATGTGTACAAAGTTAATGTTAATTACACGTGTCACGTTTCCGAAGCGAGTTTTCAGAACAGATCTTTGAAACCCATAGTACTTCTGAAATACAACTTCAACCGTTCATCTCTCGTAATCCAATGATTGCTAAGATTTTAAAATATTAATAATTTAATACACACTAATGAATATAATCATTAACTATATTGAATTCCCTTTGAATTCATGCATTCAAGAATACCTTATCCATGAAGTTTTAACCAGTAACCAATCACCATTAAATGATAAAGTTTGGAAACATTAAATTATTACATGAAACAAAAGTGCAACGCAAATATTTTATATTATATTACGCAAAATTTCAATACAAATTTACAAATCAACGACGCCCATAGGCCATATCTATTAATGATTCTTATAATAAAAAAAAATAGAAAAGCACTTTGAATTGCTTAAAAAATTTTCATATATTTTTTTTAAACATACGTTATTACAATTTTCATCATTGCAAAAATCCTAGTAAGCTGCTAGCACCAGAGGGAGACACAGTAGAGACTAGGACAGGGACAGGGACAAAGACATAGTCAGTGACTATCCGGCTGAGGCTCCCTTCCTTCTATATGGAAATTTGAAGAGAGGATAATCTCAGAGAATTCTTCTAGCCACCAACAGTCCTCGATATCCTCCAGGTTGTGCCACTTATGGAGGAAATCCCTCCCATTCTGTGCCCACTTCCCATGATGCGTGAGCTTCTCAACATCAAGGTTCAGTAGAAAAGGTTGCCTAGGCACATTTTCTCCTAGTTGTAGAATCCTCAGCAAATCATTTGCCCAAGGAATACCAAACCCAATTTCTGCAAATATGACAACATTCACATCATCGCCGAGGTACTCTTCTCTAAAAACTTTCCTCAGAAGCATGAGAATTTCCACCTTTTCCCCACCCACATCCAATGGAGATGCCATGAATTGAGATGAAATGTCAGTGTTAACTCTATACCTATTTTCATTCTCCAAAAATTCACGTCCCAACACCATCCTTATAGCCTCCTTGGTGAAGGCTCCCAACTCTGTAGCAACAGATGCCAGGATTGGGTCCGTGACCAGGCCCAAAAAGGCCTTCTGATCTTCCAATGTAGTGCATCCAATGACCCACATCCAACAGAGATGCCATGAATCGAGATGAAATGTCAGTGTTAACTCTATACCTATTTTCATTCTCCAGAAATTCACGTCCCAACACTATCCTTATAGCCTCCTTGGTGAAGGCTCCCAACTCTGTAGCAACAGATGCCAGGATTGGGTCTGTGACCAGGCCCAAAAAGGCCTTCTGATCCTCCAAGGCAGTGCATCTTAAATGAATTGGAGTGTCCATTGAAAATCAAACTGATTAGTATTCTAATTTTTGACAAAAAAACAAATAGAACTGAGCAGTCGCAGACTATTTCCCCAAATCTGCTTTCACAATTTTAATTGAATGAGCATATATCATCTATTTATAATCCCTTATTGAAATTATTTCTATGCCCTAAAGATCTAATTAATTCGTAAGTAAAATGGTAACTGTCCTTCAACAATCTCCAAATATTTCATATTTAATGCAACAGTGGGTGAAATTAGAAACAACACTTATGATAAGACATTTTCTATCTTTGGAATAATGAAGGCCAAATGTCACGTAGGTGGACATAACAATTCTTTATTATAAAAAAAATTGAAATGTGTGCCCACTCCGCAGAAACAATTTGCAAAGTACATTAGCTGCGAAATGGTGGCAGGAAATGAAGCTTTACCATTGATGCAAGATCATTGAATGGTCAGAAAACAATGTCCTTAAATGACATGATGTTTTCATTTAAGTCTTAACTTTAAGGTATTATTCTATCGAGGTAAATTGGTAATGAATAGATAATGATGTCACAGTTCACACTTATCTAAGCCGCAATTAATTGACATTACTTTAATTGATGTCATATCCACTCATCGCCATTAATTAAAATTTCTATCTAATATTATCAGAAATGGCTATGCAGCAGACAAAATATGTCTGATATGACAATTTGATAGGATTTATTAATTAAATTTAAAACTATACGACAGTTATTTATAATTTTTAAATTAATTAATAAATCTTGTCACAACTCACAGACTCACAGTCTCACACATCTGTTGGATTACAACATATCAATGGCCAAAGATGAAATTTGGGCCTGTTGATGGTCTTCATAATCTTTATGGAAAACTCTCTGTGGAATCATGACACGTGGTATGATTGATCGTGGACTTATTGGTACAATCAATCATACCACGTGTCATGATTCCGTCGAGAGTTTGCTGTAAACAATATGAAGACCAACAATAGGCCTGAAATTCACCTTTGGCCATTGATATGTTGTAATCCAATGGACGTGTGCATCTGTGATGTCATAGTGGTGGGACCCGATGCAACTTCAACATCAAATCATAACCATTGGATTAAGCGAGATAAATGGTGGAAGGTGCATTTCGGACGGAATGTGGTGAGATAAGTCCTTTACTTAAAACTCTCTCCAGAACCATCACATATGTCATTCTTTGAGAATGAAAACTCAGGAGAATGAAAATTTAATAATTATTTCCAATTATTAAATCGCCATACCAACTACACAACTATTGTATTAAATTGCCAAGTTTAAATGTATTTTTTAAAAACATTCACCATGACAATTAAATTAATTACGCAATGATAAAATAATTTTGCCATAATTTATCATTAAACGGAAGTCTGAATCACCAATTAAATTAATAATTTTCCTATTCAAAACATTTATAGTCGCCATATTTTTATAAAAATTGTATATGTTTTTTAAAAATTTGCCACCAAATATCCATACTTTGAAACACAATTCACCATCAATATTAAAAATTTTCCCTCCAAAAAACATGTGATTCGCCATGATTTTATACTTTTTGGGAGGGGGGAGTTTCTTAAATTTATCCATGATACACACCCATACATGCACCCACCCACATACATGCACATACCCACATGCACCCACACACATATTTACACATACGCGCATGCACGTGCACTCACACCTTGTACACAAATACACACACACACACACACATCGCTAGATAGACACATGCATACATGCTAGCACACTGGCACACACATACTTCCAAACATACCTCACACTGACAATTAAACAAAAAACAAACATTATACAAACACACACATATAAGGAATTTTGAAGTCATTCAACATGGTAAAGTACAAACATACCATACATGGAGTCTATTTAAATATGATAAATATAAGGAACAAATACAACGCAAATTGAAAATAAAGTAGTATTGTCAATCCCAAGCCTACAATGGCTCTAGTTCATCCATGGCCAAATAATGATGATACACTTCACCCATTTGAGTCTCCTATTTTGATAGGGTAGGTTTTTGTAATGTCCATGTGGTGCTAATTTGTGGTATTCTTGTTATAGGTTCAGTTCTTCCCAGAAGCTTTAAACTTGATTACTAAATGCACGATCCTTCCCAAGGCTTGTGCGGCGATATTTAGGATGATGATGCTAAACCAACTCTTGTTCACAAGGGAGATCTCAAGCGATTCCTGCATATCTTGGAAAATTTCAATTTCAAGACCAAGATAAATTTTTTCATAGCCTGCTCTTGTAGAGGTCAAATCTGTAAGTAATTTGATCAATACCCACATGCACTTTTTCTCTAATATACTTTTTTTTGTTATTTCTTAATGAGACAATCGATTGATCACCTTTTTAAGTCTTCCCTATATATGATCATGGCTGCTCACAAATTTAATAATTTGTCACGACTTTTATCATAGGTATTACTATAAATTTTCTTGACTTGTATGTAGCATTGTTACTTTTAGTCCTGGAAACAAGGTACAAGTTTTGGAGGTTTATAAATTTGTTTTCATATTTAGATTGGTGATTACATAATTTTATTTACTTGTTATAAATTTTTTTATGCTATATTATATTCAAAGTTCCATTTTAATATTTAGTAGAGATCTAAGATTATTATATGTAAAAAAGTATTTCTCCTTCTTATTTGTTCCATTAGATGTCAGAATTAATCCAATATGTTTGTGGGCCATTCCATAGGAGGTGCAATTACATCCTTGGCCAATCTTAGGTCTCTAAAAAAAAAAATTTGCCAAACAATTCCACAATTTAGGAGGCCATTGGGTGAGGATTAGACGAGTAGGTTGGCTTTTGCACTCGCAGAGGGATTCTTAGCAACTCCTAAAAAATCTCAAACAACAAATCAGGTATACTCTTATAAATCAATGGTGTTAGTCTAAAATATAAGGAATATTTTTATTTCATTAATATAGTTGATAATAATTTATGTGTTTAGCTTAATTTTAGTGAATGTGCAAGCAATAGTTTTAGTGCTCTTTAAGGGTTGTTTGAGTATTCACAACTTTGACATGAAACTTTAAGAAATAATGAGTAGAATAAAAAATCTTTGTAAAATTATTGTAAATTTTTTCATAATACCTTAAGTCTACATATTTGATCTACTCCACAAGATTTTTTAATCCATGTTGCAAAAAAGTGCTTCATGAATATTAAAATAAGCATAATAACAGGTAGATAGAGGATTTGCTAATGATGGCCATGAATCTCCAACATCCAGAAGTAAATATGGATTATGATTATGTTGGATATGTGGTAGATTGTATACATAATGCCCTAATGCATATTCAAGGTCGTGCTCTTGTTCCTACATTCAAGCACTATTCGATGTTGATGTTCTTAATTTTGTTTTACAATGAAAATTTTATGGATAAGGAATTGGAGTTGTTTAAAGAAGAGTACGGAGTAGAGGTGCCTTTGCAGAGATGAACTCAGGTTTGGGACAGTAAGTCTTGTCAGTCTTCTTTTATCTGTTTTGAGAATTGGATTGTTTCTCTAATTATGGATATGCTAGGGGTTGACTAGGAGAGGTTGTCCATTGATGTGAGGATAATCCATAGACCTTGGCAATTTGTACCAAAATGGAAAATTTCTCACAATGGGGGAGATTTATTATTTTTTGAAAACTTTACTATCATTAAAGTCTATGGGTGTTCTCAGGCCCCACATGTTCTACCAAAATTTGTGCCTATCAGGATTGCCTTTATGGAATTTATTTGACAATTAACTCTGGTTGATAGAGAGTATCTAGAGGGGCGCAAGAAGGGTAAATTTGTGCCTAGAATTTGGGCGGTATTAGATTTCTCCATTGGTAAGAAGGAATTTGATAAGATAAATAGTTTTTTAAAGCAATACAGATTTGTTCATGTTGTTTCTAGATTTTTTTAATCTAGATAATTTTCTTAAAGTTGCATTAAAGACCATGACTCCTTGGGCTACAGTAAGAGATCATGAGGCCTTAGATGATGAGGATGTAGTAAGAAATTTTCTAGAAAAGAGTGAAGTACAAGAGAGGAGAATAAAATGGAAAGACCTAACGAGACAAAAATAAAAATGGAAGGAGTCAGACCCTACATTCTCTGGCTTTTGCCCTGATACCCCATATCTCAAAATAATTGAGAAGATGCTTGGTCTGTATGAGACCTTAATGGAACAAGTACGGTAATTTCATAGTGAGGGTGCCCAACCACAAGAATCTCAGGGAGCACAAGCCCTACATGGAAAAAGCCCTTAGATGAATTGGAAGAAGATGTGGAGAGTGGTGATGAGGCAGTATCCACCAAGCAGCCACCATAAAAAAGGAAGAAGACTAAAGAAAAAATTGTATTTGTGAAGAGAGATCTAGCAAGAGCTGTGGTCATAAAACAAGGCACATATTTCAAAAAAATCAGAGCACAACAGAGGGAAGTTAGAAAAGATGAGGAGAAAGGTGAAAATGAAATGGCACTTGCCACTAGGCTTGATGAAAGGGTTATGATGTCCAATGTTTTCATGAAGGACGATGAGTTTATCAAGTCCATTGAATTCAAAAGTTTCTTAATAAGAATGAAACAAAGGGATTTAAGACAAAGTCTAGTTTTGGAGTTAGTGGTGAAGAGAGAAATGAAGAGATTATAAAAAATCTTCAAGAATATGATCTTGACAGTGAATTGATCATTGTGGAGTAGGAAAGAGAACTAGTCAATAGTAGCGGAATGATATTAATTCCTGATTGGGACATCCAATCTACTTTCATCATTGATCAAACCAGGAAAAAAGGAAACACCGTGTTCAAATCAGAATTTGAAATTGATGATGTGTTGAGAGGGTCAGGCTTTGATCCTAAATCAAAGACCTTAGATATTTGGTCCTTGTCTCCTTCTACATAAACACCACATGTGTTGACCATCAGAGAGGGAAGGAAGTCTGATAGAATGATATGGAACTTGAAAAACACCAGGGATATGGATATTTCTCATTTGATGACCCTGGTATCCTTTATGAATTTTGCAAAGACAAAGGATATGTCTAAAAGATATGAGAAGACCTTTAACCAGATGATTTCCTTGACCAAGAAATATGAAGAAGTAATCATCAACAAAAAATATTTAGAAGAACATCTAGAAGAATTAAAATAGAAGCAAGAAGATGAGCCCCCTCAAGTGTTGGCAATAGACAAGGTGGATGCATCTATAGAAACTCAGGCTGATGCAACATCTATGGAAGGAAAAATAGGATAAATAGAGGAGGAACAAAATTTCAAGGTTGTTCCTATTGTTCTGGAATTATTGAAGCATAGAGTTGGTGTGATGAAGTGAGAAAACCTCAGTAGTGCATCAATTTCACAATTCATAAAAAGATGCAAGCAATATAGCATATGATGTTATAGCGTTCCTTGGGCCTATGTTTAATTTGTGATCAAGAAGGAGCAGACTAATGGATAGATTGAACACAGTTATGTTGTATAGTGATGAATTCCCTCCTAAGATCACTGAAACCAACACAATGGTAGAGGAAATCAATGCCTCTTATGCATTTTCAACGGGAAGGATAGTCTAATTAAGAATAAGTTGCAATTATTAGGGAAGGGATACAATGTAGTGATCCTGCCAATTTATGATGATGATAATGAATTAGAGGAGTATTATGTTTGGGAGAGAGAATTCAATTTTATTTGGAAAAATAATGATTTAAATGAACACATGGACAAGAAGATTGATGTTGATTATTTCAATGGTCTGATGGATGTTCTGATCAAATTTGAATTTGATCTAGTGAAGTTTATTGTTGATATCAAAGCAGTCATAGATGCCAAGTGGACAGATGTTGTTGCAAAGTTGGAAGAAGAAAAATAATTGGACTGGCCAACTGACAATGAGGTTAACAGGTGGGATTCCATGCTAAAGAAGAAATAAACCTCTTGTTGCTGCAACGACCTATTTTGCTCATGATTGTTTCATCGTTGTAGATTTTTTTATCTTTCTATTGTCTTGGGAATATTGTTGTAAAAGATTAGATTCCTCAAAGCTAGTTCGAAGCTTGTTGCATCCTTATCATATCAAAGGATTCCAAGACTACCTTGAGATATATAGAAGAATAACCATTTTTTGAATCGATAAGATTGTAACTATGATATTAGATCAAGAACTTGAATAGATGTTTTGAAGCTTATTCCAGATGCACTGAATACTTGATATCAATACAAATACAAATACAAATACACACACAGATTTTAAAATTCCAAATATATTGTCTTTGTTCTAATTTCTAGTTTTTGTTTAAATTGAATAGTTAAGGACTTGTTCAATTTATCTATCTATAAGGAAGATTGAGACTATTTTAGGGTTTCTTTTAAGGGGAGAATTAATTTCCTTAGAATAGTTTCAATGAGATTTGAATTTTCTTGCAAATTGGATGATTAAATTTATAGTATAAGTGTGGAATGATATGTAAGGCATATTCATTTTATGCAAGAGGTTCACAAGTTTACTTTGCGTGAGTGTTTTTGTTGATGATTTTGTATCTTTGAAGTGACTCCAAGCCCTAGGATAAGGCACTGGTATTTTATCTAGCTCGAGTAGGTGGCTACTATCATCAAATCAATACTTTGTTAATTTGGCATGTTTTGTCCTATCAAGTCAATGAATTATGGAAAAATCTTTTTTAAAAATCCACTATCTACTTGGTTATTACTCCGTATGGGTCAATAAAGCAGAAAATAGGTAAACCCACCTGAGTCTGTGGAGCTCGAAGTGAAGAAGGTAGAAATACCTCTTTACTATTGTTATATTTCTTGCTTGGTCAGTGTTTGAGAAATATAATAGAGTGTGCTTGTTATTACAAGTGATCATGAAGCAGTAAGATAATATAACCAACAGGAAATGGCAACTCTACTGGGGAAACTAAGAGGCAAGTGTTCATTTAAAATTTTTCCTTGAATTGCTCATTTGTTACTTATAAAATATTTGATATCCATTTTAAAATAACAATTACATGTTGCTCTCTTATCAGTTTATTTTAAATGTGTTCAAAGTAAAATCACACATATTTTCCTAAGGTAATTTGGGTGGTGGCTCTGAGTTCTGGTCTTCCAGTGTTGCCTTGTACTTTATTGGCAATTCAAGTTTTGTGAAGATTTTATTTTGAGTAAGATGAGAAATATGAGGGGATACATGAAGGAACACCTTGAAGCCATGTTAGAGGTTGAACTCCCAAAGGCTCCTAGAATGAATTGGTCTAAAAGGGATATTCTACTAATACTTCTTCATGGAAGCCTAGACCCTTAGGGCCAAGTCAGCCTTTAATTATTGTCCCAAAGAAAAGTTCCACTTCTTCCATGAGCTCTAAGTCAGATTGTTTAGGATACTCTGAGAATTTGTTTGACACCCCTATACAAAAGGATATATCTCAATAGAAGGGGATAACCCATGTTAAATACAAGATGGAAAATCAAAGAAAGGATAAAATTAAGGATTCTCAACCTGGGAGTGTTTTAAGCAAGGGTATTTCTTCCTCAATTTTGATAGATATCCCTTATGTGAGAATTGATAACATGGGAGATATAGATTTGACCAATTTAGATGATTCCCCGAGTTCTGAGATTACTCTACTTGACCTAGAAGAAAATTTTGGAGATACCAATGTCCTAAAAAGGGAATTAAAGAACAAATGATTCTCAGACAAAGAAGGGAAAAGGACATAGAAGAATAAATCATAAATTCTCTAGCTGAGAGGGAGGATTTACAAAAAATAATTGCTCAACTCAAAATGGTAAATCAAGGTTTACATCCATGATATAAAGGCCTGAATAAAGAGGTCTTTGGTGATGTGGGTTCCTTGAGGGAAGAATGCTAGGAGAGGGGGCGTCTTTTAAAGAAAAATGAGTTTGAGGGTGAAGGTCCTATGATACAACAAATTTCCACTTGGGAGGATGAGAAACCTTTTAAGGCTCAAGGTTCTCAACAAGCCCCAACAATAACCAATATCAGTAAAATAGTTTTAGATAAAGGAAAACAAAAGGTTACTGGAATACGTATTAGTGAGCCAAAAGATGGAGAAAAGGTACCTCAAAACATCTCTTTGATTGATGTAGAATTGGAAAGAGCTAGAAAAGAAAAGGAGGGTATTGCTAAGGAGCTGGAGAAAGATGAATTAGAAGCTGTTGCTGCAGAGATGAAAAGGAAGATTTCTTTCTTAAATTCTTCTACACATGCTAATGAGGTAAATACTAGTACTACTACAACTGTTCAAGGTAACTTGGGAGTCGGTCCTAAAATTCAAACAACAAGTACCAGTACAAATATCCAAGGATTTTGTACAACCTAAGGTCCTACACCACATCTTAGTGGAGGTAGAAGTGGAGTTGGTGTTAGTCACCAAAACTTAGTGGTTGGAGGGAATAGTCAAAATCTTGGTGGTGGTTTTTAGAGGAGACCTATTCATTTGGAAAGATATAGGCAACTATTTTTTGATGGTATTCTAGGCCAGCCCAATGAAGTTAGAGACAAGATCCCCAAGTTCAGTGGGAAAAATACAATAACAAGTGAGGAATATTTGAAAGTCTTCATTGACAAAATGAATGACTATGAGATTGAGCACGAATATGCAGTTTTAAATTTATTTGCACAATATTTAATTGAGGACACTAGAGATTGGTACTAAGGTTTCCCTGATAATAGTATTTTCTCACGGGACAAGTTTGTGAAGTGTTGTAAAGAGAAATATGGTGACAATATAAACTCTGGTTTGATGTTGAATGAGTTTAATAATTTAAAGAAATTTCCAAATGAGGACATAGCTGATTTTAACATTAGATTTAAAAAGGCTATGTATAAATTATTCCAAGTGCTAAGATTACATGTGAATGTGTGTCTTACCACATATTGTAATGCTCTTGATGGAAAGATGGATTACTTATTAAGAGCTAATGATAATCATATATTGAGAGATGCTTATAAGATGGAAATCAACATTGGAAGCAATAGAAGAGCGCCAGGAAAACTTGGAAAGAGAGCAGATGGTAGGCTCTGGAAAGAATCTAAGGGACAGTCCAACAAGATCCTTAAAGAGGAAGATAAAGTGGAAAAGTTGGTAAATTCTATGAAAGACCTTACTTATAAGGTAGATAATAATGAAAGGAGTTTTCAAAACAATAAACAATAGTATCAGAGGTAGGAAAAACATTTTAGGTGGTAGGATATGCCCTACAAAACTAATTGGAAACATGGTAAGCTTGTGCTAGAGAATCTAACTGATGCAAACAAAAAGAAAACTCTTGATCCACTGAAGATAAACAATGCTCATAATGTGGAAAATACTCCTTGGTGTGTAGCTTTCAATATGCCACATTCTCCTTTCCAATGTGTTGTGGCTCAAACCCTGGCAGAATCTATAGGAGATGAGGAGGAACAAGGGAGCCAGGGTGAAGAGAAACATTTAGCAAATATGTGAGCGATCTTTGCTGAAGATGAGTATGGTGATTCATAATGTGATTCAGAAAACAACATGCATTACACAATTAATGCTACAAATATTAAAGAGGAACATGTTCAGCTCCGGAGACCTATTGATGAAGAAGTGTGGTTTCTCACTATTGCTGCAATAGACTAGGCTAAGAGTACCTGTAATTTAAGAAATAGAAAAGTTGATCAAGATCAAGGTAAGGCTGGTTCAGCTGGTTCAATTTTTATTAAAGATAATTCCCTTGAAATCTCTTCCCAAGATCTGGGTAAGAATAATACCAAAGAAAATAAGATGAAAATAGGGGAATTAAAAAAAACCTCCGCGAGTACAAATACTATTACCCATATTTCTGATCATAAGCCAAGTCAACCTAAGGACAACAAATGTAAAGTTGATTTTGAAGCACCTGTTATTTTTCCAACATTTGATATGAAGCATGATTTATCTCAAATGAAAGTCTCAGTACCATTAATTGAGATGTTAAAGATAAAAGAACACATGTAAGCTCCATTCTCATTACTTTTAGATATACCTAATATAGCTAAAGCTTTTACCCAAAATACTGAATCAAAGGGGAAAGGTGAAGACCAATAAACACCCTAGATTTATTTTGGGAAAATGATCACTCGGGAGCCTTCTCAGGTGGGTCCTTTTTATGTAACTTTACTTGTAAATAACATGTTAATAAAGAATTGTATGATTGATTCTAGAGTTGCACCAATGTGATGCCTTATGGTTACATGAAGGAGTTGGGTTCGAAAGTGGACACATCTTTCAGAAGATGCTACACAATGGAAACCAGAGAGGTGCATGTGGTTGGAATTGTCAAAGGGGTTGAAGTTAAGATTGTTGCATTCCCTAAGGCTGCCTTTTAGATGGATATTGGTATGGTTGGTACACAACCTCATAATGGGATGTTGCTATCAAGGCAGTGAGATGCAACTATTTGAGGACATGTAGAGTTAGATTTTTCCTTTTCTACCATTCTTGTTAATGGGAGTGATGTTAAGTTATTTTGAGAACCACATGCTCCATTTTTTGTTGAAAAGGTTGACCCAAAGATGTTGAACTATTTCCTGGATGTAGATTAGGAAAATTTTAGAATTGAACAAGTTCGTCCCCAATTGAAGAACACTAGCCCGCTTGTTGATAAATTGAGATCACACCAACATGAGATTTGATAAATTTATTTTTATGGAGCCTTCTCTAAGGAAGTGTCGGGAGTTGGTGTGCTATTTATTTCTGGACTTCAAGTGATACTTTCAAATACTCTTTTTTGTTGGCTTTCCAAAGAATAAATAATACTATTGAATATGAGGCTTTGTTGTTAGGTTTAGAGATTGAAATTAAACATGGCATAAAGTTATTAAGTGTTTTTGGGGATTCAGAGCTAGTAGTCTCTCAAGTCAGATCTAGGTATGTTGCTAAAAATGATGGACTAAAACAATATAAGCATTCTTTCTAGGATAAGATTGAATTCTTTGATGCATTTTCCATTGAATGGGTAGAAAGATCAAAGTATATCATGGATGAATTTTTGGATAATGTTGTTATGAAAGATAATGATATGACATTAGTTGGAATTTACACAATAGAGATCGAGATCAGGCCTACTGTCCCTGATAATGCATATAAAAGGAAATTTTCTGAAAATGATAGCAACATTCTCACTTTCATTCAATGTTTAGGCAATCATGAAGGTCGAAAAATTGACTTTAATTCCTTAGTGGAATTCATATAAGGCATGGAAACCATATTTGAGAATGAAATTGTCCAGTTGCAGGCAAATGAGATACCTAAGGGTTTGGTTGGATTAGAAGGAATGTTCAATGATAATGACAACCACTTACATCAAAGATCTTCAGCCAAGATGGAGGAATTGGAAGAGATAAATTTAGCGTCAGAATCAGTCCCTAAGTTTGTGTATATCATAAAGAAGTTAGCCCCTCATGTAAGAACCAATTTGATCAATTTGTTGAAAATATACAAGAATGTTTTTGGTTGATCTTATGAGGATCTTAAGGCTTACAGGGAAGATCTGTTCCAACATGAAATTCCTCTCAAATCTGATGTCAAGCCCTTTAGGAAAAAGTAAAGGTTAATTAATTCATTGCTGGCCCCAAAAATACAACATGAGCTAATGAAGCTTAGAGATGTTGAGATAATTAAACAAATAAGACATTCATCTTGGGTAACAAATCTAGTGCCATTAAGAAAGAAGAATGGTGATATTTGGCTATGTGTGGATTTCAAAAAAATAAATGTGGTATCTCTGAAAGAAAACTATTCTTTGCCAAATATGGAAGCCATGTTGCAAAAGGTTATGGGTTGTGATCTCTTATCCATGATGGATGGTTTTTCTGGTTGCAATCAAGTACTAGTCTGTGAATCTGAACAGTTCAAGAAAACCTTCACCACTCCATGGGGCACTTGTGCATGTATAAGAATGCCTTTTGGCCTTATGAATGGAGGGGAAACTTTTCAAAGACCAATGGATGTGGATTTAAAGGAATTTATTAATGTAATTATGGTGATATATCAAGATGACCTAATTGTATATTCAAGAAAAGTTGAGGACCACTGTAGGCATTTAGAAAAATCTTTGGTAAGGCTTTGGAATATGGAGTGTTTCTAAACCCAAAGAAATGCAATCTCCTAATTATGAAAAGCCTTTTTCTCTTTTTTCATTTGCATCATTCCATACCATTGCAGAAATGTTGTTGTAAAAGGATGAAGAAGATTTGAGCACCCTATTGCATTTTCCAGCAAGTCCTTGCAGGCTGTTGAATTAAAGTATGAAATTATGGAAAAGAAAGCATATGCCTTAGCCAAGGTAGTCAAATATTTTAGGCCTTATCTGGTATGTGAAAAGGTGATTTCTTATGTTCCACATGCTACTGTAAAGGATATTTGTCTTTGTCTGAGGTCACTAGGAAAGGATGCATATAGATCAACAAAATTTGGGAATTCAATATAGAGATCCAGATCATCATGTTGGTCAGGGGTTTGGTATTAGAAAATCTTATGACAGATACAAATATGGAGCTATCCCAAATAAATAATTTGTAAACAGTGAACGCAATGCCCACTAGTATTGAAATGCAACCATGATACACTGACATTTTTTTTTTGTTTTTAAAAATGCCAAGTGCCTAGAAAGCATGACATATAATCAAAAGAGAACTCTCATACTCCAAGCTTAGAGGTATGTACTTATTCAAGGTGATTTATTATGGAAAAATAAAGATGGAGTTTTATTATTTTGTTTAAATAAATCATAGTCTTAGAGGGTTTTAAAAGAAACACATAGTGGTGTATGTGGATGTCATTATTTTGGAAGAACTACAACACATAAAATAGTCAGAGCTGGATTCTATGGACCTTTCTTATTTAAACATACTCATAATTTTTTTTAGAAGCCTAAATCATGCCAAAGATTCTCTTCCAAACTGAAATACTCAAGAGCATTATTGCTAAATCTTGTGTCCGTAGAGGCACCTTTTGTCCAATGGGAAATTGATTTTATTGGTGAGTTTGCAGAAAATTCAAGTCGAGGTCACAGATGGATATTAGTGGCCACTAATTATTTTACAAAATGGATTGAGGCAATTCCATCTAAAAGGGAAACCAGTAAAGTGGTTATTGAATATTTGATAGATAATATTTTGATCAGATTTGGTGTGCCTACAAAATTGGTGATGGACAATGTCATGTGCTTCAAATCTAAAGAGTTCAAGGATTTTTGTGAAGATTATGGTATTGTCACATTTTATTCTTCACCTTATCACCCACAAGGGAACGGACAGGATGAGTCCAACAATAAGAGCATAATAAAAATCATCAAAACAATATTGGAAAAAAAAATGAGAAGCCCTGGAACTCAAAATTGAAATTGGCTTTGTGGGCTGATAGAATAAGAGTTAAGAAGGATATAGGGGTCTCCCCTTTTAAAATGGTCTATGGAGCACAAGAAAGGTTGCCTTTGAATAAGCTATTACCAGTTTACAAATTCTTACCAGAAGAAGAAATATAAATGATAGAACCTATGCAAGATAGGACGATGCAACTAGTTGAAATGGAAGAGATAAGGAATGAAGCCTAAAAGAAGAATCTAAAAGTACAACAACAGTCAAAGTATTTGTTTGACAAAAGAGCTACTATAGGAAATTTTAGATAAATGACATGGTGCTCCAATGGAATGCAAGAGCACAAGAAAAGGGGAAACATAGAAAATTTAAATCATTGTGGCTGGGTCCTTTTGTCATTCAGGATTTCCATGGGAAAGATTCATATTTTTTTCAAAAATTTCAATGAAGAGATGCAGGAATTACTAGTGCGTGGATAATTCTTAAAAAAAAATTTCTCATAACTTTTCCATGTATAGTAGGTTGTATATAGTTTCTTTAAGGTTGGTTTGTTTGTTCTAGTTAGGACTATGTGTAGGTGTTAGGGTTTCAAATCTTGGTATGCGTTCTAGAGTTTTGAATTCTAGTATTGATCTTGCAATCAACCTTCCCCATTTGAAGCCAATGTTAGCACTATTTTTGCAATTTTTTTAAAAAATGAAGGCTAAGGTGTTGTTTTTCTGCTCAAAGGTTTCAATTTTAAATTTTCTAGCGGTTGAGGGCTTCATTTTCTGAAGTGCGTGGTATTGTCTTATAATTTTAAGTCTTCATCAAAAGGTTACAGATGTTAAGTCATATTAGTTGTTAAGGTTGAGAGCTTGCGATCAATGTCAAAATAAAGCTTTGTCGCATGGTCACTAGTTATCTTTCGTTAAGAAATTTCATGTCGCGAGCTTGCAAGTACTAGGATGTTTTAACTATTATTGTTGAGTCGCAAGCTTTGTTTTGTTAAGTTCTTTTGGCTTGCATGTGTGCAATCAAAGAAAGTGTTATGCAATCATAGGTTCGTGAGTAGTTGGCAGTTAAGTTCTTTTTACCCATGAGTGTGTGACACAGTTAATCCAGAATCATAGCTAGTCTTATCACATACTTGTCGGTCTAGTTGATATATAGCATTTTAGATTGCTGGTAGGCGATGGTTTAGGGTCTAGTAAATTCTGAGTTATCGCATGCTCGCAAGTGTTAATGGTGGTTACAATTTTTTTTGTGAGATCACAATGGAGGTTAAAAGGATTGACAATGTTTAATGGTCGCATGCTCATGAGGTTATTAATCAAGTTATGTTTTGATTTGTGAGATCACGGTGGAGAATTGTTTGACATAAGATCAACGGTCGTAGTGTGCTTGCTGGTGATGAAACAATATTCCATGTTCTCTGGCGAGGCCTTGAGTGAAGAGCTAGATAATGATAAATGACTCTTTCTAGATCACAAGATGATGAAGATTTGAAAAGGAGAGCAGAGAGATCACAAGTGAAGAGAATTTGGTAGCATTATCGCAAGCTTGCAAAGGAAGACAAAGGTTCTAGGGTTATGTGGCGAGTTTGCGATTAGCTATCATATGATCAAGTTGCACTTTTTCAACATGCTGGATATAGAAAGGAAAGAAAGGGGAGTCTTAAGAAATCCGATAATGATATGTGGATTTTTCTCCTGGGTATTGTAAAATTTAAATGACATTCAGTTATATGGACATACGCTTGGTTTTTGAACCAACACTCAAAGAAGGAATAAATGCCAACTAGTTGCAGTCGCTGAAAGCCACTCGTGCATGCGTAAGAAGTAATGGTGAATTGACAAAAAATTGATTTCTATAAATTGCATAATTGGGCTCAGATTTGGCATAAGTGATTTATGCTTCCAAGAGATTTGAGCGCTATAATAGAGATTTTGTTCTGAGCTTGATTTGCAACTATCCATCAACTCAAAAAAAGTATCCATCTGCAAGTTTCAAAATGAGCAAGGTGACGTTGAGTAGAGGTTCTAAGGCTTCTAATAAAAAGGAGATGGTGACAAAGAAGTATGTAGATGAATTTGCAGACTTATTACCAGGAACTTCTAGTGCAATGTGTGCTAATTGGCTGGAATGGAGGGACTCATGGTGCCAGTGTAGAAATCCAGTCACACTTAATCATTTGAGTAATTCTCTGTTCCACTACTTTTGGAATAATAGAGTTAAACATGTTCCAATGAGTAACCCATGGAATCTAAATATGGAAAAGCTAATTGTGCCTGATGTTTAATTAATCAAGGATTTTGCAAAGCGGTATTGTCCTGTCTCTAGGGTAATTAGGAAGAAAAATAAAACTGCCCTAGTTTCCATACATAGATGTAGTTTCCCTAAGTAGGGACATAAGTTTCCCTTAGTATGACCACCATTCTTTTCCATGTGGTGACTGGATTCTTTCCTTTCTTCACCCTATCATCTTGAGTGAAGTGTCACCATGTGAGTGCAGATCCTTTGAGCTTTGACTTAGCAATCTTCACCCTCTGGTTTTTAGGGATGTCTTCACAATCAAAGAAACTATTTAGGGCATCCACCCAATCCATTGCAACATCTGGGTCCATCTTCCCATTGTATATATGAAACTCAAGCTTTGTATCCATGGTTCTCCTCTCCATATATTTTAGAGTCTTCATAAGTAGTCTCTGGTCTGCAAGACATTAATCTTCCTCCTTCTCAAGGGGTTCTTCTTCACTCCCTTCTTCAACATCTTCAGAGTTTCCACCACTTTTTCTATGAAGCTCTTCCCTAAGATCTTCCATTTGTTGTCTCATCAACTGCATCTCAGTGTCTCTTTATTCATCATTATTTGTCCTTTTCTCTCTTAGGTATCTTACTATCTTTGCATTGGTCATCCTTGTTGACAACCCTCCATCATCTTCTCCTTTCATGACATTGGTTTGATTTTTCCCTTAAGGATCTTTGATGCTCTGATACCACTTGATGCAGAGCTCTCCTCTATCTAGGAAATTTTTTTGTGGTGTGACCTTAGGTGTCTTCTCTACACCCAAATTGGATCAAGAGAGCTCTCTACACCTTCAAAAGATCATGCAAACAATCAGTCAAATACACTATCCTCCTAGAGGATGCTAAGCCTACTTCAATAGAAGGTGACTATTGCTTGATTTCAACACAAATAGGAACCTAAGTGTTTGAATGAGGATGGAGAGGTTCCATACAATCCAATGATCTCTAAAATAAATATTTTTTTACCCTTTTAAAGAGTCTAAGAACTTAGACTGCAATTCTAACTTTTAAGCCTTCCTCGCATGTAGCCCTATTGAGCGAGTTTTTAGGACTTGGTTTAAATACTTCCCAAAAGACCTAGAAAAAAAATATTAGATCCAAACACCCTTTATAGATTTATATCAATCCTTAAAATAATAGACTCCCAAACACAAAGGAAGACACTGAATGCTTACTATTGCATTAGACCTAATTAGGCCTAAAAGGGTTAATTTGTTCTAAAAGTCTCACCAGTCAAACTCTTTAGGAAATCCACCCTTTGGAATGGTTAAAGGGACCCTTTAGAGACAAAAATCCACCATTAGATTGAGTTTTTCCATCCCCGAAGTGCTGCTGCTACTTCATTCTTCTCTGGACTGAACCAAGCACATAGAGATGCTTGGCCTAGGGCTTGCAAGCAAAAATAGTAGATCCATTCCCCTTCTCCCTAGCCTCTAGAATCCTATATTAAATTTACCCTATGTGAATTTCCCTGAGGGACAAGGAATTCCCATGGTGGAAAGGTAAGTTAGGGCATGATCTCTAAAAATTGCCTATCCAGGAAGGGTTTCCGTGCACCCGAGAGAGTTTTGCCTATAACTTTTGATCCTGATCTTAGAAAAATTTAAATACAATTTCATATACTCCTTAACTCATCTGATATTTTAATTCATCCACTCATTGGCTTCTTTCAATTTGTACCAGTCCGTATACATTCAGTTTGCATATAGAATTTAGGGAAAAGAGGGAATCTTTATTAATTTCAAAAAAAAATTACATCATTCTATCTTCCACCTACCTAAAAGGGCTAATTGAATACTTTTCCCAATGGATCAAACTAATTTTTGAAGGTTTTGACCATTGGGAATCATTTACAACATTTTTAGCAACTTTTTACAAAAGTTGCTTGACAACATTTCTAGCAATGTGCAACTTTTTACATTTCTTGCAAAGTGCATCTTTCTCTTAACAAGACCTAACTCTAAGATCCTAGGGATCATAATTAACACAAAACATGATCAAAAAACCTTAGAACACACCTAGACTATACTAAAATCAAAACATGCCAAATGACCATAGTCAAAGCCCAGGGTTTATAAAGACACCAAGGGTGACTAGGCCTTACAAGGTGGCTTATTGAAAACTCTGAAATGATCTTGAGTGAATCCTTTGAAGACCCTAAGAAGATGATTGTTTTGAAGAGTGGGGGAAAATTTCTCCTCCACCATACTCCCTTGTTTTGAAAACTCAAGTTCCACTTGAGAGTAATTGTTCAACCGAAGTTCCATTCTTGTGAATACACTCTTCACTCATCCATGTGGCACCAATGTCAGGTAGCCCCTTCCATTTAACCAAGTAGTTAGTTTAGGTCTTCTTCCTGGTTTGTTTGACAACTTTGGAGTCAAGAATATTTTCCGACTGTAATGGTTGTCTTGGTGGCAAGTCCTTTATCCATTCTTCCTGTGTATCTTCATCATCCTGCAAAGAATTATTAGGTCCTACATCACCCTTAAAAGGAGTGATATCACAAATGTTAAAGATAGGAGAAATAGAAATAGTTAGGGGTAAAGAAATTTCATAAGCATTTTCTCCAAATTTATGAAGTATTTGACAAGGACCAATCTTCCTCATTTGTACTTTAGTACTCCCCCTATGTAGCCTTTCCTTGTTCAGGTATGCTCATACTTGGTCTCCTTATTTTAAAGTCACATATCTCTTCTTCTTATCTGCTTATTCCTTGTACTTTGCAGTGTTTTGATTCAATGTATCCCTAACTTGGTCATGAATCTGTTTGATCCATGTAAACAACTCTTCACCCTGTGCACTAGTTTTAAAGTCACTTGGTAAGTCTCTCAACTCCATGACTCCTCTTAGATGAAGTCCATAGTTCACTTGGAATGATGTCTTCCCTATTGATCTGTTGAATGAATCATTGAAAGAAAAATCTTCTTGAGGGAGGATAGCATTCCAAGACTGTCCATACTATTTTGTTAGACACCTTAGAAGATTTCCTAGTGATCCGTTTACAACTTCAGTCTGCCCATCTATTTGTGGATGGTATGCAGAACTGAAAGACAAATTTGTCCCCAACTTTTTCCAAAGGGTTCTCCAAAAATGCCCTTGGAATTTCACATCTCTGTCTGAGATAATGGATGATGTAAAACATGAATCCTGACCACCTCTTTGAAGAAAAAGTTAGCAATTTGAGAAGCATCATTAGAAACTTTACAAGGAACAAAGTAAGCCATTTTACTAAATTTTTCAACAATAACAACTTGATGCTGTCAAATTCTTGTTTAGTTATTGGAAGCCCTGGGAAAAAGTCCATACTCACACTGTCCCATGGTTTTTTTGGAATGGGGAGTAGTTGATAGAGACCCTAAATTTTCCTAACTCCTTTGGCTCTTTGGAGAACAGTGCATGTCTCAACAAATGTTCTGACATCAGTGGGTAGTTTAGGCCTCTGATAGTTTCTCTTTATGAGTTCAAGTATCTTATCAATCCCAAAATGACCCCCTAGTGTGCCAAAATGTTTCTCTTTGATCATATTTTCTCTCATAGATCATTTAGGAATACAAAGTTGACCCCCTCTAAAAAAAATCCCATTCTGCAATAAATATTCTGAATAAGTAGTGTTATATGCATCTGAGAGAGTAGAGTAAACCTTGTAGATTTCACCAAAGTCTGCATCATCCTTGTATAGATGCTTGAGGGCATCAATCCCATGCTTTGAAATTGTACTTCTTCAACCAAGATCACTCTCCTACTAAGAGCATCTGCAAATTTGTTCGAGGTTCTTTTCTTATGCTTTATAGAAAATGTGAATGCTTGGAGTTGCTCAACCCATTTCATGTGCCTACAACTTAACTTGTATTGACAGTTAAGAAAAATTAATGCATGGTTATCTGTAAAAAAAATAAATTCATTTGGTAGTAAGTAGTGCCTCCATTTCTTGAGGGCTTGAACCATAGCATAAAGTTCTTGGTCATATGTACTGTACTTTTTCTTGGCCTCATTCAATTTTTTAGAGAAGAAATCCACTGGTCTCCCATCCTGACTAAGGACTACACCTATGGATAGATTGCTAGCATTTGTCTCTACTGTGGACAACTTGTTGAAGATAGGTAGTGCCAAGATATGATATTATGCTACTCTTCCCTTCAAATACTCAAAAGCTTCATCTGCTTGGGTTGTCCACTGAAATTTGATTTTCCTACCACCTTTGATGGTATCAAGTAGAGGTGCACAAATATGACTGAAGTTTTTGACAAATTTCCTGTAAAAGGTAGCTAGTCCATGAAAGCTCCTGACTTATCCTAGTGTTATTGGTGTTGGCCAATTGATGATAGCCTCTACCTTTTCAGGATCCATCTTTAAAGTGCCCTTCGAGATGAAAAAACCTAGGAATGTCAACTCTTGTTGCATGAATGCACACTTATCTAGGTTGATGGATAGTTTCTTTTCATGAAGTCTTTGGAAAAATTGTTCCAAGTGTCTCATATGTTCTTCCTTGGTTCTACTAAAGATCAAAATGTCATCCAAGTAGACCACTACAAACCTGCCAATGAAATCATGAAGCACTTCATTCATTATCCTCATGAAAGTTCTAGGAGCATTACTAAGACCAAATGACATCACAAGCCATTCATATAGTCCCTTAGTGGTTTTAAATGCAGTTTTCCACTCATCTCCAAGCCTTATCCTTATTTGATGATAGCCTGATTTGAGGTCTATCTTGGAAAAATAACATGCTCCTCCAAGTTGGTCTAGTAGATCCTCTATTCTTGGTATAGGGAATCTATATCTGATTTTTATTTTGTTTATTTCCCTAGAGTCTGTGCATAGTCTCCATTTTCCATCCTTTTTAGGGGCCAAAACGCTTGGGACTGTATAAGGGATAATACTCTTTTGTATGAGTCCTTTGGTCAACAATTCATTGATTTTCTTAGTGACTTCTGCATTCTGATCAGGGGTGAGTTTATATGCATCTTTGTTGGGTAGGGAAGCACCTGGAATGAAATAAATCTAATGACATATGTCCCTCAATGGTGGGACTTGATCTAGTGTGTCTCCTACAACTATTCCCTTATACTTCTGCAGTAGAGTATCTACTCCCTTAGGTACCTCTTTGTGCACCATTTTTTCTTTTGGTTTAAGGACTAGGGTATATCCTATCTTTGAATCTTGGATAGTACTGATAATTTATTTTTCTTGTGCAAGCATGAATAATTGTTCCTTTGGTTTGTCTTTTTGAGGATCAGGAAGTGGGAGTAGATTGAACTTGTGACCATTCTTCTTAATCTGATACTTGTTTGTGACTCCACCATGTTTGGCTTGAATATCATATTTCCATGGACCTCCTAACAAAAGGTGACAGACATCCGTATCTACAACATCATAAAGGACTCTATCCTTGTAGTCTTTGATGGGAAAATCTACCCAAGCTTGTTCATTTATAAGGGTTTGTTGTCCTTTTGTTAACCAAGATACATGGGAGGGATTTAAGAGGGGTACTTTCTCCAGTTTTAATTTATCTACCATCTCCCTAGATACAAGATTTTAAGTAGAAACAGAATCAATAACTAACTTGCATACCTTTCCATGGCTCTTGCAGTTGGTTCTAAAGAGATTCTTTCTTTGGGGAGGCTACACTGGTATTGGTGCTTGGATCAAGGTCCTCTTCATTATGAGGCATGTCCCTTCTTCTCCAGTACAACCTCTTACACTGTTAGCATCATCCTCTTGCACAAGGTTAGTTCTTATTTCACCTTGGATGTTCTACTTGTCTCTGTCTGGACACCTATTGGTTCAATGACCCATCTGATTACAGTTATAGCATTTAATCAACCCATTGTTTCTTTCTCCATTTCTACCCCTTTCATTACCTCTTCTACCTTTGTATCCACCCCTTGAACTGCTTTCTCCTTGGGTGTTCTCCTTATTGGATTCTCCTTATGGTCTATTGTTATGTATTCCTCTTCCTCCAAAATTTCCTTTTCCTCTATCATTCTTTCCTTTGCCTCTACCACTTTGTTCACTTCTTCTTCTAAACCTTTCTTCCACTTTGAGTGTCATTTGATAGGACTGATTGACTATGGTAGGGCTTTTTAGGCTAAGTTCATCTTGAATTGAGATTATTAGTCCTTGCATATATCTAGCAAGATTTACACACTCTGGTTCAGCAAGCTTGGATTTCATCACCAATTTCTGAAATTCTTCTATGTAGGTTAAGATATCCATCTCCTTTTGTCTTAGAATCATCCTTTTCTTCTGAAGTTGGACTTCATACTCTTCAGGGACATAATATTCCTTGAGTAGGGCCACCATTCTTTTCCATGTGGTGACTGGATTATTTCCTTTCTTCACCCTATCATCTTGAGTGAAGTTCCACCATGTGAGTGTAGAGCCTTTGAGCTTTGACTTAGTAATCTTCACCCTTTTGTTTTTAGGGATGTCTTCACAATCAAAGAAAATATTTAGGGCATCCACCCAATCCATTACAACATCTAGGTCCATATTCCCATTTTATGTAGGAAACTCAAGCTTGTTATCCATGGTTCTCCTCTCTATAGATTTTAGATTCTTCATAAGTAGTCTCTGGTTTGCAGGATATTCATCTTCCTCCTGCTTAAGGGGTTCTTCTTCACTCCCTTGTTCAACATCTTTAGAGTTTCCACCACTTTTTCTATGAATATCTTCCCTAAGCTCTTCCATTTGTTGTCTCATCAACTGTATCTCAGTGTCTCATTTTTCATCATGCTTTGTCCTTTTCTCTCTGAGGTATCCTACTATCTCTGCATTGGTCATCCTTATTTCCAACCCTCCATCATCTTCTCCTTCCATGGTGTTGGTTTGATTTTTCCCTTAAGGATCTTTGATGCTCTAATACCACTTGATGTAGAGCTCTCCTCTATCTAGGAAACCTTGTTGTGGTGTGACCTTAGGTGTCTTCTCTACACCCAAATTGGATCAAGAGAGTGATCTACACCTTCAAAAGATCCTGCTAACAATTAATCAAATACACTATCCTCCTAGAGGATGCTAATCCTACTTCAATAGAAGGTGACTATTACTTGATTTCAACACAAATAGGAACCTAAGTGTTTGAACTAGGATGGAAAGGCTCCATACAATCTAATGATCTCTAAAAGAAATGTTGTGTTATCCTTTTAAAGAGTCTAAGAACTTAGACTACAATTCTGGCTTTTAAGCCTTTCTGGCTTGTAGCCCTATTGTGCAATCTTTTAGGACTTGGTTTAAATACTTCCCAAAAGACCTATCAAAAAAATATTAGATCCAGACACCCTTTCTAGATTTATTTCAATCCCTAAAATCATAGACTCACAAACACAAAGGAGGACACTGAATGCTTACTGTTGCAATATACCTAATTAGGCCTAAAAGGGTTGATTTGTTCTAGAAGTCCTCAGCAGTCAAACTCTTCAGGAAAGCCACCATTGGGAATGGTTAAAGGGACCCCTTAAAGACCAAAATACACCATTAGATTGAGTTTTTCCATCCCTGAAGTGCTGCTACTACTTCATTCTTCTCTGGGCTGAACCAAGCACATATAGATGCTTGGCATAGGGCTTGCAAGAAAAAATAGTAGATCCATTCCCCTTCTCCCCAACCTATGGAATCCTATAGTAAATTGAACCTAATTGAATTTCCCTGAGGGACAAGGAATTCGCATGGTGGAAATGTAAGTTAGGGCATGATCTCTTAAAATTACCTATCTAGGAAGGGTTTATGTGCACCCGAGAGAGTTTTTCCTATAAATTTTGATCCTGATCTTAGAAACACTTCAAACAAATTGAATCTACTCCTTAACTCATCCTAGATTTGAATTCATCTACTCATTCAATTATTTTAATCCATACTAGTCCGTACACATTCAGTTTGCAGACAAAATTTAGGGAAAATAGGGAATATTTATTGATTTCAAAAAAAATTTACATCATTCTATCTTTCACCCGCCTGAAAGGGATTATTGAAGACTTTTCCCAATAGATCCAACTAATTTTTGAATGTTGTGACCATTTGGAATCATTTACAACACCTTTAGCAACTTTTTTACAAAAGTTGCTTGACAACATTTCTAGCAATGTGCAACTTTTAGCATTTCTTGCAAAAGTGCATCGTTCCCTTAACAACACCTAAGTCTAAGATCCTAGGGATCATAATTAACACAAAACATGATAAAAATCCTAAGAACACACCTAGACTATACCAAACTCAAAACATGCCAAATGACCATAGTCAAAGCCCAAGGTTTATAAAGACACCAAGGGTGACTAGGCCTTACAAGGTGGCTTATTGAAAACTCTGAAATGATCTTGAGTGAATCCTTTGAAGACACTAAGAAGATGATTTCTTTGAAGAGTGAGGGAAAAGAATCCTGCACCAGGAATATTTTAAGATTATAGGAGCTATATGTACATAAATAAACTTGGAATAGATAACCAGTGATTATGAAAGGCTTGACAATTTGATAAAAATGCATGAAATGCCTAGATATATGACTAGGGTAGATTGGTTAAGATTCCTGATAATCTAAAACCACCATTTGATATTTCCTTTTTCCACTACTACATGCAAAGTATAATAAATGGGTTGTGTAGGATTTTGGGATTTGATGGAGATTCCATAGTGATCTAGATGATTTTCTAATGATGGCCATGGACATCTAACATCCAGAAGTGAATACAGATTATGATTATGTTGGATATGTGGTAGCATACACAATGCCCTAGTGGAGATTCAGGGTGGTGCACATCTTCCTACATTAAATCACTATTGGATGTTGATGTTTTGATTTCTGTTTTACAATGAAAAGTTTATGGATAACGAATTGGAGTTGTTTAAAGAAGAGTATGACATAGAGGCGCCTTTGAAGAGATGGACTTAGGTTTGGGACAATAAGTCTTCTTAGTCTTCTTTTATATATTTTGAGAATTGGATTGTCGCTCCAATCTTGGATATGCTAGGGGTTGACAGTGAGAGGTTGTCCATTGATGTGAGGAGAATACTGAGACCTTGGCAATTTGTCTAAAAATGCAAATTTCTCACAATTGGGGAGATTTCTTATTTTGACAACTTTACTATCAACAAATTCTATGGGTGTTCTCAGCCCCCACATATTCTACCAAAATTTGTGCCTATCAGGATTGCCTTTATGGAATTTATTTGACAGTTAACTTTGGTTGGTAGAGAGTATCTAGAGGGGCGCAAGAAGGGTAGATTTCTTCCTAGAATTTGGGTTGTATTAGATTTCTCTATTGGTAAGAAGGCCTTTGATGAGATAAATAGTTTTTTTAAGCAATACATATTGGTTCATTCTATTTCTAGATTTTGTGATCCAAAGAGTTTTCTTAAAGTTCATTAAAGACCATGACTCCTTGGGTTACAGATAAAGATCATGAGGCCTTGGATGATGAGGATGTAGTAAGAAACTTGCTAGAAAAGAGTGAAGTCCAAGAGAGAAGAATAAAATGGAAATACCTAATGAGAGAAAAGGAAAAATGGAAGGATTCAGACCCTATATCCTATAGCTTTTGCCCTGATACCCCATATCTCAAGAGAATTGAGAAGATGTTTTGTCTTTGTCAGGCCTTAATGGAAAGAGTATGACAATTTCATAGTGAGGGTGCCCAATCACAAGATTCTCAAGGAACATAGAACCTGCATGGAAAAAGAAACTTAGAGGAATTGGAAGAAGATACAGATACTGGTGATGAGGCAGTATCCACCAAACAACCACCATAAAAAAGTAGAACACTGAAGAAACAATTATAGTTGTGAAGAGAGATCCAACAAGAGCTGTGGTCACAAAACAAGGCACATATTTCAAAAACATTAGAGCACAACTGAGGGAAGTTATACACCATGAGGAGCAAGGTGAAAATGAAATGGCACTTGTCACCGGGCTTGATGAAAGGGTTATGATGTCCAATGAGTTCATGAAGGACGATGAGTTTATCAAGTCAAGTGAATTCAAAAGTTTCTTAATAAGAATCAAACAAAGTGATTTAAGACAAAGTATGGTTTCAGAGGAAGGTGGTGAACAAATAAATGAAGATATTGGAAAAATTCTTCAAGAATATGATGCTAATAGTAAATTGATCATTGTGGAGTAGGAAACAAAATTGGTCAATAGTAGCGGAATGCTATAAATGCCTGATTGGGACATCCAATCTACTTTCATCATTAATCAGATAAGGAAATAGGACAATACCATGTTCAAATCAGAATTTGAATTGATGATGTGCTCAGAGGGTCACACTTTGATCCTAAATCAAAGACATTAACTATTTGGTCCTTGGCTCCTCCTACACAAAAACCACATGTGCTGACCATCAAAGAGGAAATGAAGGCTTATATAATGACATTGAATTTGTAGAACATTGGGGATACAAAGATTGCTCATTTGATGACCCAGGTATCATCTATGAATTTGGAAAAGATAGAGGATCTGTCTAAAAGTTATGAGTAGACCTTCAACCAGATAATTGCCTTGGCTAAGAAATATGAAGAAGTAATCATCAAGAAAAACACTTTGGAAGAGCAGCTAGAAGAATTAAAATGAAATCAAGCGAATGAGCCCCCTCAAGTGTTGGCAATAGACAAGGTGGATACTTCTACAAAAAATCAGGATGATGAGACATCTATGGAAGAAAAATAGGACAAACAGAGGAGGAAAAAAATGTCAAGGTTGTTGCTGTTGTTCTGGAAATCTTGAAGCATAGAGTTGGTGTTCTGAAGGGGAAAGCATCGATGGTGCATCAATTGCACAATTCATTGAAAGATGCAAGCAATGTAGCATCTAATGTTGTAGCATTTCTTGGGCCTATGTTTAATTTGTGGTCAAGCAGGAGCAAACTAATGGATAGATTGTACACAACTATGTTGTATAGTGATGAATTCCCTCCTAAGATCACTGAAAGCAATGAAATGGTAGAGGAAATCAATGCCTCTTATACATTTTTCAATGGGAAGGATATTCTAATTAAGAATAAATTGCAATTATTTGGGAAGGGAAACAATGTACTAATCCTGCCAGTTTATGATGATGATAATGAATTAAAGGATTATTCTGTTTAAGAGGGAGAATTCAATTTTATTTGGAAAAATAATAATGTAAATGAACACATGGACAAATAGATTGATGTTGATTATTTCAATGGTCTGATGGATGTTATGATAAGTTTTGAATTTGATCTAGTGAAGTTTATTATTGATTGCAAAGTGGTCATAGATGCTAGGTGGACAGATGTTGTTGCAAAGTTGGAATAAGAAAAATCATTCGACTGGCCAACCGAAAAGGAGGTTAACAGGTGGAATGCCATGCTAAAGAAGAAATAAACCTCTTTTTGCTGCAATGACCTATTTTTCTCATGATTGTTTCATCGTTGCATATTTTTTTTATTTTTTATTGTCTTGGGAATGTTGTTGTAAAAGATTAGATTCCTCAAAGGTATTCTCAAGCTTGTTGCATCCTTATCGTATAATAGGATTCGAAGACTAACTTGAAATATATAGAAGAATAGCCATATTTTGAATTGATAAGATTGTAACTCTGATATTAGATCAAGAACTTGAATAGATGTTTTGAAGCTTATGAATGATAAGCCTTGTCAAGTCGGCTTGAATAACCTTCCAAATAAATAATAAAACTTAAGTCTATCGGCTGCATATAACCAATTAACCATAAAATGTAAATTGTTATTAGTTGAATGACACTAAAAGCATAACTCGGTTAATACTGAAATCATTCAATGTCCAATCAATATTGTAATGCCCGAGTAAACTCAGTTAGAACTAAAAATCACTTTGGTCTTCTTCAATGCCCGAGTGAACTCAGTTAGAACTAAAAATCACTTTGGTCTTCTTCAATGCCCGAGAGAACTTGGCATACACTTACTACGCTCATTTTAGGTATAGACATTTGTGTAATCATCACTATATTTGTGTAAACATCAATGACAATACACAATTGAATAATTGTCATGAACAATCTCACTCTTTGGAATTGATGGAAACACGTGTCAAAATACAAAGAATTATAGAGCGACACTAGCAAGGATAAAATTTTATTAATATCCTTAGCTTCATTCTGATCCTCATCCAGAAAACTCCTTCTCTCTTCACAATCACTGAAATACAGATTTCTCCCTCTTACATTAATCTCTGTCTCTGATAAAATTTATCCCTCTATCATCAATCTCTCCCTCGGTAATCTTTCCTTTAATAATAAATTTTGGCATGACATCAATAATCTCTCCCTCTTTGACAACCAATGCCAAAGACACAATTCAATACATATCCAATGAAGTTGTAATGTACCTATTTGTACTTATTCATATGCAATAAGCTTTGATAATCTGCATCAACATGTTAAATCTGTTATGTAGCTCGGTTGATGCATCACTAATAAGTCCATTAGTGAGCCTCAGTTAGGGAAATCACCCCTAGCTTTCCTCTAAGATACAAGAATGCATCTTTAGGTAACGGTTTTATGAGTATGTCTATAATTTGTTCTTTAGTATTCACATAGTCCAACTTTACTTCCTTGTCCTGGACCAATTCTCTCAAGAAATGATACTTTATTGCAATATGCTTAGTCTTAGTATGCATCATAGAGTTCTTTGAAATATTAATTGCACTAGTTTTGTCACAGTAGATAATGACTGGTTCTTTGATTTCATCCTTCATACCTGACAACAATTGTTTGAACCATATGATATTTGAACAATTTACTGTTGCAACAACATACTCTGGCTCTATTGTAGATTGAGAAATGCAATTATGTTTCTTGTTGGTCCAAGAGACTAGTCTCTTCCAAGGAATAATGCTCCACCACTTTTTCTCTTTCTGTCATCAACACTTCCTGCCCAATCTGCATCAGTAAAAGTCTTCAAATCAAATTTTCCTCCTTTCTTATACCATAATCCATACTCTTCAGTACCCTTAAGATATCTTAGAATCCTTTTGATAGCCATCAAGTAATTCTCTCTAGGATTAGCTAAAAACCTTGGAACAATACCAACTGCTAATGCAATATCAGGTCTAGTGTGAACAACATATTGAAGTTTACCAATCATGGATCTGTAGGTAGTCTAATTTACTTCCTTTCAATCAGCATCCTTAGACAACTTATGTCCAGTAGGCATAGGTGTCCCAAGTGGTCTAGAGTCTTCCATTCCAAATTTCTTCAGTATCTCTTTGATGTATTTAGACTGGGTAATGTAGATACCATCCTTCATCTGATAAGCTTGTAAACCAACAAAGAATTTGATTTCACATACATAGACATCTCAAATTCCTTACTCATATCTTCGGAGAATGCTTTGCATAAATCATCATATCTAGTAAACAGTATATCATTAACAAATATCTCTGCTAATAGTATCTTGTTCTAAGGTCCTTCTTTGATGTACAAGCTACTATTATCATTAGTTCTCTTAAATCCAATACTTACTAGGTAACCATGCAATCTTTCATACCAGGCTCTAGGAGCTTGCTTTAGTCCATACAAGGCTTTGTGCAGTTTGCAAACCATATTCCTTTTGTTAGGATCAACAAAACCTTCAGGTTGTTCAATATAGACTTCTTCTTCAAAAATTCCATTCAGTAATGTAGATTTTACATCCATTTGATATACCTTGTATCCTTTATGTGCAGCATATTCCAGAAGAGTTCTGACTCCTTCAAGTCTTGCAACAGGAGCAAAAGTTTCTCTATAATAAATACCCTCTTCTTGAGCATATCCTTTATATACTAATCTTGTTTTGTTTCTGGAAACTTCACCTTTTTCATTCATCTTGTTTCTAAAAACCCACTTAGTACCAATCACATTCTTGTCTTCTGGTCTAGGTACAAGAGTCTGGGTTTTTTTCTTTTCTATCTGCTCAATCTCTTCATTCATGGATTCTATCCAGCTTTCATCATTCAATGCATCTTTAATAGATCTAGGTTCAATTTCACTAAGAAAACATGTACCTTTAATTTTGTTCCTTGTCATTACACCTTTTGTCTAATCTCCAATTATTTTTTCAGGTGCATGAGGCCTTCTGACATATTTTGCAAGTACATGTTCCTTCCTTTTTGATCTTGGGCTTGATCCACTTTTTAAACCATGTTCAAATATTTTGTTCTTCTCTTCCAACTGGTACTCGGGTTCCACTATCTGCGACTCGGGCGCCTCTATCTAAGACTCAGTTGCCTTTGTCTATGACTCGGTTCCCTCTGTCTGTGACTCGGTTTCTTCAATCTGAGACTCAGTTTCTTCAGTTAGCAGCTCAGGTTGCAACAAGGTTTGTGCTGATGAATTCATTTTTTGACATGGTTGTTGACCAATCACCATTGTCGGTGTCTTAGGTATAGTATCAGGTTCATAATACACAAAGTTCCTATAGTTCTCAGGCTCTTTACTGCTCTGTTCTTCACTTCTCTCTGCAAACTCATCAATCTTTACATTTGTACTTTCTATGACTTTATGAGTAGTAAGATTCAAACATTTATATGCTTTGCTTTTGCAGGAGTAACCTAGGAATATACCTTCATCACCTTTTACATCAAATTTTCCATTTCTTTCTTCCTTCAAGATATAAAATTTACTTCCAAATACTTTGAAATAATGAACATTGGGTTTATAGCCATACCATAATTCAAAAGGTGTCTTCTCAGTACCTTTCTTCAGTTGAACTCTGTTCAAGGTGTGAATTGCAATGCGGATGGATTCCTTCCAGTATTTGGTAGCAACATTCTTTTCAATCATCAAGTTTCTTGTACAATCCATAATAGATTTGTTTCTTCTTTCTGCTATCCCATTCTATTGTGGTGTACCTGGGGCAGATACTTGTCTCTTGATTCCTCTTTCATTGTAGAATTCATTGAGCTCATTAGAAATGAATTCACCTCCTCTGTCAAATGTTAGGCATTTAAGTTTCTTTCTTGTTTCCTTCTCAACTCTGGCAAGGTACCATTTGAACTTCTGAAAAGCTTCTGATTTTTCTTTGAGAAACATAACAGTCATCATTCTGGAATGGTCATCAACAAATAGAATGAAATACTTCTCACCTGTGTAACTTTTTTTTCCAATTGGTCCACACAAATCAGTATGCACTAACTCCAAGACTTCTTTTGTATTATTTTTTATTAAGGTAAATACAGGTTTTGAAAGGACCCTGAAACCCTGTACAAAGTTTTCTCAAAAGATATTCAAAAAAGCCCTCTTTAACAAAACGGATCTAGATCACAGTGAGATTTTTAGAATAGGCTCCCACAAACCAAATGGAACAAAGAATTAAACAAACTTCATGCAAACCCACACTAAAGACAAAACCAAGACTTTTGTATTGTAATTCTTGCACTTGAAACTATTTTTGCCCATCTTCCCAATTTGACATTGTTTGCATATTGCTAATTCAGGTTTCTTTAGAATAGGAATACCTCTTACTCTTTTGTTCTTGCTTATGTTGACCAAGTTATCAAAATTCACATGACATAACCTTTTATGTCATAACCATCTTTCTTCCACTTGTGCAATAAAACATGAA
>MU227660.1:104103-115218 GCA_018584345.1 Thuja plicata
AGCTTGGCCTTACCATTCATGAATTCTACCTTGAAACCAATGTTATTCAGTTGTGCCACACTTAGTAGATTACGCCTTAGTCCTTCAACCCAATAAGCATTATCACATTTGATTCCTTCTATTAGAGCAATACAACCTTTACCTTTCACATAGAAAAGTTCATCATTCCCAAAACTGACACTCTCACCATCATAATGCTCAAGATGTTCAAATTTAGTTTTATCATCATTCATGTGATGAGAACAACCACTATCAATTATCCAAGTGTCATTCTTGCTAATATGAGAATAAATTGTTGTCTTTTCATTATCTCCATTGTCTGACTCATCCTTAATAGCAATGTAAACCATTCCATCTTCATCTTCATCACTATCAGAATATTTTTCAATATAACAAGATTTCTTATCTTTGTCCTTGTAGCTTTTGTAAGTCTTGAAATATTTCTTGCCTTTGTACTTGTTGAAATTTTTCTCATCTTTGTCTTCTTTGTTTGGACACTTAGCAGCAATGTGACCAACCTCATTATATGAAAAGCAAATCAATGGTATTCTTCCTTTGCACTTTCCTTTGGCAGCTCTCTTTGCAAGTAATGCTTCAATGATTTCCAAATCCTCATCATCAGAATCATCATCACTATCACTGTCAATCTATTTTATTTTGAGTTTCTATCCATCTTACCAAGATGTAATTTAGCTTTGAATGCAGACTCAAAATTGCTAGGATTAGGAGAATAATCGTCAAAATTGTCCAACTCAAAAGTCGTAAGCCTTCCAACCAATGCATCTAGAGTTATATCATTATTGCACCTCATCTCTTGAATAGATGAAACTCTAATAGCATAGATAGGAAGTAAAGTTTCCAATACCTTACTGATGTTGTTTTGTCTTCAATTGTTCCACCGGCACCTCTGATGGCACTGACACTTTTCTTGATTCTTTCACTATATTTTGTAATGTCTTCTCCTTCTTTAATTTTCATCTGATCAAACTGACCTCTGAGACTTTCTGCTTTGGCTCTCTTTACATTTTCATCTCCTCCATGTATATCATGTAGTTTCTTCCACATATCATAGGCAGCAGGGAATTCCTTGACTTCATCAAATTCGGAATAGTTGAGTGAGGAAACTATATCAATCACCATTATGTTATGATTCTTCATGTCCATCATCTAATCCACAGACATGGGTCTTGACAGTTCCACATACTTGTGATCTAGGAATTGCAAACCAGTGTCTCCAATAGTAGATAGATGTAGCCTCATCAAATCTTTCCATGCAACGATGTTTTCTTTGTTAAGCTTGGAGATCTCCCTTCTCTAAGATATCTTTGATCTTTAGCTTAGGCCTTTAAACCTTCTCTCAAAACACCAAATTCTCTTATACCAATTGTTGGAAATGAGTTGAGTAAATCAGAGGGGAGGGGTGAATCAATTACCACAAAAGAAAATCCAAGTCCCTTAGATGTCCTAATCAAACTTATCATTGTTGCTCGGTTAACACAGATATTCTACTGTCACTCGGTTAACATAGAAAATTATAAGATATTAACTGTGATTATCCTTTAGTGATTAATTGCAGAAACATAAAGCATAAAGCAAATAACATGTACACAGATAACACCAAGATTTAACGTGGAAACCCAATATGGAAAAACCACCAATTGCAACTAGTTACTGTTTTTCACTCTTCTGAAGTGAGCCCTATTAGGTTCCAACCTTGTTAAAGGTTACAATACACATTGTTAGGTGTGACCCTATTAGAGGATTTAATCACCATGTAAGGAGTGGCCTTGTGAGAGGTCTTCAAACACTTCAATGTAGAAATGTCACCTTGTGAGAGGATTTACAAAAGACTGTTAAGTCTACTCTGTAAAGAGATTTTAGATCACTACTACAATTGTTAGAGAGTAACAATGGATTGACCTGTTTGTCGAAGAAATTGTATTTGTTGATTCAGATCTCTATGTCTGGCTTTAAAACTTGATCCTCACTGATCGAATATTCTATTGCAGCTCTTTATGTTCTGTCCTTAATCAGAATCCCATCTGATTTTGCCTCTACACTTCATATCACAAATTTACACACTTATTTCTTACTTACTCACATTCAATCCAAACTTGACCTTATATATATGATAAGCCCTGTCAAGTCAGCTTGAATAACCTTCCAAATAAATAATAAAACTTAAGTCTGTCGGCTGCATATAACCAATTAACCATAAAATGTAAATTGTTGTTAGTCGGTTGACACTAAAAGCATAACTCGGTTAATATTGAAATCCTTCAATGCCCAACCAATACTGTAATGCCTGAGTGAACTCGGTTAGAACTAAAAATCACTTTGGTCTTCTTCAATGCCCGAGAGAACTTGGCATACACTGACTGTGTTCGGTTTAGGTATAGACATTTGTGTAATCATCACTATATTTGTGTAAACATCAATGACAATACACAATTGAATAATTGTCATCAATAGTCTTAATATCTAACATTCCATATTTATCTACCCAGCTCCTAAGCTGCACCATTGTTGCAGAGTCTTTACCTAAGCCCCCATTTTTCTCATTCGTATTCAGAATAGCATTAAAGTCCCCTCCAATGATTATTGGTTGGTTACTATTTCTATTGATATAGTTTCCTATTTCATCCCAAACTTTAAATTTTTCAGTCAATCCCATGGATCCATAAATATTTATTAGTACAAAGGATAGATTGCTTACTAGATTTGTAATCCGGCCTCCTATCCAAAATCTTGAACCTTCATTCTTATCAAAATTTAATTTCCTCTAGTCCCAGAGGACAGCTACTCCCGCGGATGCCCCTTGGGAAGCCACACTTGAAAGTGTCCATATCCCTAATTTCTTATTAATTTTTTCTAATTCTTCCATGCTAAGCTTGGTTTCCTAGAGGAGGATACACTCTGCTTAAAAGGTCTTTAAGCATCTCTTTAAGATGCTTTGCTTGTTAGGGGCATGTAGGCCCCTAACAATCCATGTAATGAGTTTCATGGCTTTGTGGGAAGGGTCTTCCCCTTCCCTACATACAACGTTGTGATCTTAGCCTAGCCCTTTGCTCGTGCATCATTTTGTCTTAGCTCACTAAGGGACTTCCTTCCCCTTGTCTTAGGTTCTTTTGCACAATTACCACTACAGGTAATTGTCACTCCCCTTTTAACTAATTTAACATGCTCTGTATTGCCTAATTGACTAGAACTCATCTCTAATTCTTCTATTTCCTCACTTTGAATTATGTTTACTAGATTTCCTATAAGGTATTCCTTACTATTTACTATATTCTCTAAATTTGAGGGGATATCTACACCTAGAAATTCTAATATCTCTTCAATTTTAAGTCTTATTTTGGTCTTCCCCTAAGTCCCCTTCCTAGATTTTGTTGCCCCCTTCCAGGCAGAGGTCCACTTTCTCTATTGTATCCAAATCTAAGTTACATTTTACTTTCATATCACCTTTTTCTATGGTTTGTAACTTGGACTCAACTATTTTATTCATGTTTATTGCTTGGTTTAAAATGACTATAAGTTATTCTTTATATTGCTCAACTTCTATTTCTTCAGACTCTGTTGATTCTAGGTCTAGATCTACTCTACTAGTGTTAATTTGAAATGTATCCATATCCTTGTCTGGCTAGGTCTGTTGCAGTTCTACTACTTCCTCTTCCTCTAGTTGAGATTTTGACTCATGTTTATTTGCAATGTTACCTGAGTTGCCAATTTTAGTAGTTTCCCTAATTCTACTTTGCATAAATCCAATATTATTGTCTTCGACCTTGCCTTCTTTCTCCTTAGGTTCTATTAGTTTTAAGTCTGGTTCTACTCTACTCGTATTATCCCAAAATGTATCTGCAACCCAGCTTGGATGGGATTGTTGTGATTCAAATAGTTCTCCTTCCTCTAGTTGAGATCTTGACATATTATCTTTATTAGCAATGTTTCCTGAGTTGTCAATTTTAGTAATTTCCCTACTTCTACTTTGCATAGAACTGGTATCATTATCTTTGTCCTCTTCTTTAAATATCCCTTTAATGAAAAATGGGGTTGATGCAAAATGACTCTTTTTTGCTTCTGATAACAAAGGGATCTAGGGTTTTAATAGCCAGATTCATTTTTACTATAATAGTTGGATTAGACACCGAGGATTTAGTGTTGACTTTGCCTATATAAACCCCTATATGATTACCTATATTCCTGAATATTTCATCCATATTGAGTTCCACGGGTAAATCATTAAGGCAGATCGATCTTTCTACACAGAGGTCTTTGACCTAGCTCGGGTTAAAATTAGGGCACCAATCATAGAATAAAAAAGCATAACCACAAAAACTAGGGCATTCTCCATTGAGAAAAGAATGTTCTAAAGAAGTTTTCCGACAATCAATATATAAAAAATCTTCCACCAATATAGTAATACTTACCTAACCTGCATACTTATCCATGAACCAATCTGCAACTCATTCTACTGATGATCCTATACCCTGCCATCTAGCAAATACACCATTGGACTTGCAAAGCTTTTGATTTTGTTCTATAATTCCATCATTGATTATCATAGGGCTCCAACTCTTAGGTTTCTCAGCGCTAATGTCATTCAAGACATTCCTAGTAGTGTTCGCATTATTCCTCGAGATTTCTAGGTTTTTCTTTTCTTTTCCTTTTCTTCAATCACAGAGTGTTGAAAGGGAGGTTGAAATGCTAAAGCCTCAAAGCTATTACTAGTTGAAAGTAGAAGCTGGCTATTGATGGGCGAATTCCACATTCCATTGCGTCGCGAATGATTTCGTCGCTTCTTTCGTGGGCCAACCAAGCTCCATTCCTCACCTTTTTTTTAGAGCTCTTAGAGTCCTGTCGAGAAATGTAGGAGTCATTCTCATTTATCATATTTGCATGCCCTGAAGGGAGGGCATATCTGGTTTTAGAGAAGAAAACCAACTGTCGATCGATGGATTCAATACTAAATATTTTATGTGCATGAGCACACTACCCAATAAGTAGAGCAGATTCCATTTTTACATTCTAAAGTATACCTTTATTATTTAATTCTATTTTTTAAATGATTTTAATAATATTTTTAAATATACAAATAATAATAATAAATATCAAATATATGAAATAAGATAATAAAATTCAATAAATAATTAAAGTATATTTAATTATATTTTATATATATTCAAATAATAATAATGCACACAAGACATTAATTTCATTTAGAATAACTAATAACCATTTAAAATTAAAAAAATTCTAGCAATTATTCTAAGTCTACATTTAGTTTTTTATTTTAAATAATTGTAATTAGAATTAGAAAATTTAATCACTTTCATAAGGCTCCTAAACATATTATTTAATGTCTTATTTGTATCTTAAAGGTTGTGACCAACTAATAAAAATTATTTATTTTATTATAATTAGAGATAATTTTAATCTATATAAAGCATACAAGAGAGTGTCATTAAAATATTAATAATGAAATAATTAAAATTCATATCAATTACTTTGAATTGCTTCAAAATTTAACAATAAGACAAAAAATGTTTACATGTCACACATCTTTATAAAATAATTCAAATTCACATCTTTATAAAATGATTAAAATTCACATTGATTACTTTGAATTGCTTTAAAATTTAACAATAAGACAAACAATGTTTACATATCACACATATTTAAGAATACTATAAGAAGGTGCGACTTTTAATTTCTTTTAAAATAACCAATTAGCATATAAGATCAAAAAATGTTAGCAACAATTCTAAGTTTAGGTTTAATTTTTTATTTTAAACAATTGTAATTAGAGTTAGGCTTCATTTAGGGTTAAGAATATAGGTTAATTTAGGTTACGGTGAGATTTAAATATTAATTATGGTTTAAAATTTAATTAAAGCTATGATAAGGTTTAAAGATTAATTAGGGTTGGTTTAAGGTCATATTTTAATTAAGACTAGGGTTAGAATCAAATAAATCTTATTAGTTGGGATTAATTTAAGGTTAGGGTTAATTATGATTATACTTGGAATTAGAAACATCATTAAAATTAAAGTTATGTTAAAAATAGGATTACAAAATGGTTAGAATTAAAATTAGGGTTAGGGTAGAGGTATGATTAGATTTAGGTTACCACTAAATAAAAATTATGATCAAATTTCAATAATCGTTAATATTAGAGTTAAGATTCATTTGTTTCAATTAAATGCATTTTATTTTATAAAATGGTAAACGATATGCAATTGCGCTCAATTAAATAGTAATGTGCTAAACACATTAAGTTTTCAATTTGATTCTTGCAATTATTTTGATAATATAAACACATCTAAATTTTTAATTTGATTCTTGCATTTATTTTGACAATATAAACACATCTAAATTTTTAATTTAATTCTTGCAATTATTATGACAATATTTGAATGAGAGTTAAATGAAAGCAATTGACCATTGATAGTAAAATATTTAATCTTCTCGAAAATTATATATCTTCGCTTATTTTACTTATATTTTTCAAAATATAGGTATGCTAGTTTATTTCAGCTCTGTGTGTGACAAGAAACCATATACCTCTACACTTGTGCCTAAAAGTGAAGGAGTTGTGCATTAATTGTAGTAGTGTTGCCTTGAAGGACAAAACTGGCATTTCCACAACCTACTAGCCCATGATAGCCCAAGCTCTACTTATAATTCGGCTAAAAATTCTCTTAAAGGGAACTTCTTATTTAGGGTGGACTTAGCAAATGTTTCCAACACTATGAGAGGTCAACTACAATGCGCTCTAATTGTCTCGCCCCCTAGCACAACTCTACTTAGGGTTTCAATTTCAAGCCATGTAAACTATCGTAGATTAAAGGTCCACACGGCAGATGTTTCCAACATAAGGGTGGGTAATTAACATATGCACCAATTGCCTCTGCCCCTACCACATCTCTACTTGGGTCCTCAGATTCAACCTTCATAAGATGACTCTCTTTCTCAGTCTCAACCATGTTGCAAGAATCGTAACGACACTAAAAGAAACAAAATTTATGGTTTAACAATGCAAGGGTTCAATACACAACGATATGAAATACAGAAATAGAAGATTAGGGGGGAGGGGGTGGGGGACAATCCAAATTTGACTTTACATTTGGATATTTGCAAAATTGGAAAATTTAAAAATAATTTAACAAATAAATATAGTAACTTTATAGCTATTGTTCTAAATGTAAAGATGTGGACCCTAAATGTCGTTTTTAGCATTGTCTAACAGCAGTTCCACAAACCTAATAGCAGCATATTATAACCATATCTGATTCAATGAACGATATATTGTATATCTAAATTGAAAACAAACAAAAAAAGTCATATTATAATTAATTTCAGATTTAAGAACGAAAATTTAAAATAAAAAAAATGTTAATCCCGAAATATGAAGAACCAACGCTTAGCTTGAATTATTTAAGGCTTGAAGAATGCATTGAACATTGGAACTTGAACGGTAGACCAATGAAGATTTGGCACTTGCTCTTCCTCTGGCTGTTGCTCTAACTCAACCAATGAAACACTCAACACTTGCTCTTCCTCTTAATATTGCTCTCACTCAAGCAATTAAGCCTTCCTTGGCTAATGCTCTCACTTACTGTTGTTGCTCTCACTGTTCCTATGCAACTTGCAGCCTTGCCCTATGCTGTTAAAACTTAAAATTAATGATTTGGAGTGAGGCTGAAATCTTAATATATAGCTTTTTGTGAGTGCTTAAGGTGTGGGTAAGGACCATCTACCATTAAAGCTAAGGTTAAGGGCCTAAATATTTAAAGTCTCGTTTAAAAATTTAAAAATTTAAAAAAAAAATCCTTTTGAGCTGTTTGATGTGGGGGCCAGCTGAACCTTTCCAGTACATTCAAGGGACGCCAACAAATATCTTAAGGGTCCCAGAACATCTCTGCATTTGCTTGAAGCCTGCCCAAAAATGTTCTCTCTCTCAGGGGAATGTCCTGTCTACTGGTGAGACAGTGGGCGTATGTTTCCATGAGGTCGTCATACCTTGTGGATGTCCTCATCTCAGAAATCCCGAGAATTTGAAAGGAGAATGGCGATCAAGATGCATCTACATGGAAGTAATTAGTCCAACTTTTATCTTGCAAGGCTATAGTAAGATCTGCACATTATCCCATAATCCAAATTTTAGTCCTCTTAGCCAGTCTATCCCAAAAATAAAGGTATATGTTAGTTTAATTTAAGCCAAAGAATATATCCGGCAAATTTTGAAGCCGTGTGAATACCATGGCCATCCCAGCCCCTACAAGAGTTAAATTCCAAAGTCATGTTTACAATCTTACAGTTACCAATGGTTTCATAACCCTATGGGAGAAAGCTTGTGCTCATCAATTCCCTATTACACAGAAACTTGGAAACGTAATGGCACTTCCACGTTCATCTTTCCAATGCCTAGGACTGGAGCCGAGTCCATGATCACTAAAGGTATCCTATTTATCAAATTGCATGGAGAAAAACTCTATGAATGGTTACCATTGCACAAGGAAAAACTGTTAAGATTTAGGATAGCTGGAAATGTAATAGCACTCTATGTTGTATGTGTGTTTCAAATGCAGCAATCTCTCTTTCATTTATATTAAGAATAAGGATAGGAGAGACATGTCCCATGAAGAAACGTGTCTGTTCATTATTATGAGATTAATATAATGACAATTGATTATGTAACTATATATATATATATATATATATATATTTCTCCTAATACTATTTTAGATATATATCTATATATTTTTTATTCAATAGTCTTATAGGATTTATCCGACAGAAGCTACAAAACATCAACACTCCCTCTTAGCTAAGGAAGATAAAATCCTGCCAAGAGAGCAACACAAAGTTAATTGTGAAAGTTTTATTTTGATATCACATTACTGTGATATCAGAGATATGCTCTAACTAGGAATATCAAGTCTCGTGATATTCACCATAACTCATTGATTCATAAGAATAACATTTCATGATATTGAGAGCATTGGCCTGCAGAATATCAACTCTCAAGATATTCACCAAGTGCTCAGAGTAATGGCCTACCAACATCAAATCTCATGATGTCCACCAAGTACTCAAGCATTCATAAAGATATCATCTCATGATATCGAGAGCATTGGCATGCAGAATATCAAGTCTCGTGATATTCACCAAGTGCTCAGAGTAATGGCCTATAGAATATCAAGACGCATGGTATCCACCAAGTACTCAACAAATGTTCATAGGTAATGTGCATTTACCATAAGAACATTCACATCATCTATTATGATATGTTTCAGCTTTCACAAGATGTCTATCACAATAGAAGATGTCATCTATCATGACCTATTTCAGCCATCACAAGATGTTTATCACAATAGAAGATCATGGCATGTTTAAGGAACTTAATCCGCCATGCAAGATATCATCTATCATGATAGAAGATCAAATTATTGTAAGATCGTCACATTCCAATAACTTTAACAAATACAAGTGATAATCATTTGGAAGTCGTCACTTCCTCATGATGTACACAGGGGGCAAACCCATTAAAAACATGGAGTCACACATAACATCCACCATGCCTCAGCGTAGAGGGTGAAAACAAGGGATTTCACCTCGAACTTCTCTCATAGAGAAGAACTCATTGAGAATATATCAATATATTGATCTTTTCATCGAAGATTGCTTAAGATAAACTCTCAAGCTCCCTTTGAATTTGATATCAATCTTATTTTTCCTGCAAGAGCATCTCCAAAAAAGTTCAAAGCAAATATCTCTTATAGTACGTATAGAATTACAGATGACAGAGAGACTACAATGAGTAGATAAATGTAATATTCAAGGATAATAGATACTTATCTGCGTATCAACCTCCTTGACACAAGTTGTTTCAATAAAGGTCCATATACATCAAATCAAAAAACACCTTCTCAGATTATTTGAGAGACATGTCCCCTTTAAATCATCTCCCCACTAAGGATGGTTCAAATGGGAATGTAACATTGGTTATTATTTCCCCCTCACAATGTACAATTCTCACTCTTATATCGTTGAACAATTCTCATGTCTTCTTGTGAAATGACTTGATTGCTCCAAGAGAGGTGACACTATAATTAATGATTTCTTTATAGAAAGAGACACCCTTCCTTGAATACGTTCTTCTTTGTTAATGTTTGACTCCTCAATGTTATGCAATGTTAAACCAAATCCACCCCCTCCTTAAATCCACTCAAATCTGCCTCCAATACTGTAAGTTGTCGGTTAGGGTTCGAGAATCTGGTTCGTGGATTTGTGAATTTTTTTTTTCCCATCATGATTCGTGTGTGTGTTTGTCTATACAAAAAAATAAGAGAAATATACATAATTGTAAAACTAAATCATTTCATAGTATGAATCTATGATGCTTGATCATTGATCAATGCCAAATGTCAAAGTCTTCATAACCAAGTCTTAGGTAGTCTTTGTTGGTGGTTGTTTTCAAGTCCCTAGGTCCGGCAAATGAGGTTTGAGAGATTTTGGCTTGTTGGTAAATCATATTTGTCTGGGATTTAGGAGAGAGTTAAGCTAAGTCTGTCGTAGAGATGGAGTCGAAACCGAGTGATTTGTGATAAAATGAGTTAAAACCCTTTGAGAATCATTTTGTCAGCTTCAATTTGACCCTAGAAAGTATTGATAGATTTTGGAAGGTAACCCTACTGAAACTTGTTGAACCCTGAAATTTGGCTAAGTCTGAAATTTTTCGAAAACCCCCAAAATCTAGAATTTGCATCTTAACTCCTATGAAATTGAAAAATATCTCAAACATCCTGAAAGTATTTATACAAATATAACTTAAAGTATAAGAAATGTTATATTTGTATAGATCCTCCCGCCCATGAACTGGAAAATTAGAAACTCAAACCCAATTGCTGCAAATGTGAAAATAAGAATGAAATTGACATTTCTTTTGCTGTTTAACACAGCAATAAAACCAAGGCCCGGAGAGTTTTCTATGAGAATTTTTCTCTGAAAAACTCACAAAGCCAAGAAACTCAAATGCAGCAATCTCTCTTTCATTTATATTGAGAATGAGGATAGGAGATCTATTCATTATTATGAGATTAATATAATGACAAT
>MU227660.1:116387-154076 GCA_018584345.1 Thuja plicata
TGTGTATATATACACACGTGTGTGAATATACACATGTATGTATATACACATGTATATACTCTTGTGTGTATATATACATACATGTATATATACTATATACTCTTGTGTATACACACATGTGTGTATATACACATGTATGTGTGTATGTGTATATGTGTATATATATACACATGTATATGTGTATGTGTGTGTATACACACGTGTGTGTATATATATACACGTGTATGTGTATACATGTGTATATATACACATGTATGTATGTGTATACATGTGTATATACATACATGTATGTGTATATATATATGTGTGTACATGTGTATATACACGTGTGTGTATATATACACTTGTGCGTGTATATATACACGTGTGTATGTGTGTATATATATACACGTGTGTGTATACACGTGTGTCTATATGTGTATGTGTGTATATGTGTGTGTATATATGTGTATGTGTACAAAAACAAAATTCCAATTCCAATTCTAGTTGTGTGGAACCAAACACAGAATTTGCATCTTCTCAGTCATCTTCCAGGTGAACCAAACAGGACAGCCATATTCTAGAATTCATTTTGAGAATAGCACAAACCTAGAATGGATTCAATTCTAGAATTGGCAATTCCAGCATGCACAAATTCCGCCAACCAAACGGGCCCTGAAGGTCTTCTATTTATCAAATTGCATGGAGAAAAACTGTCTCCGACAAGGTTGCCACTGCACGAGGAAGAAATGGCTCTTTCTATCTTCTCCATCATAATGATCAGGATGTATCTCTGACGTACATTGCATGTGCTGGATTCCTGTCATGTTCTCAGGATAGTCTAAACAGCATTTTAATTATATAGACAGTTACCTCAACTAAAATATACTGTACAAATACGCTGAAAAACAGTAAAATCTCAGCTGAAGATGGTCAGATCTTAAGTCTGTACCCCTTCATTGCAACTATTAACATACATCAATTTTTAAAAAAAACCTTTATTTAAACAAATTAAAAACAAGAATGACAAAAATGTGATTTCCTATGACTTTCTATGGCCTCTAGCTCAATCTATGCAATTGAGTAAAATTTATTAAACCTCCACATCGCACACTTGCAATTTATCAAACCTCCACTGAGGTAAGTGATTTTCTATGGCATTCTACAGATTCTTGTTCAACAGATTAAAACCAACATTGCAACTACACAAAAACTGCATATCTACCATCCACATCTCACATTGGCAATTTATCAAACCTCCACAGAAAGTAAGCGATTTTCTATGGCATTCTATATATTCTTGCTCAACAGATTAAAACCAACTCTGCATCTTTACAAAAAACTGCATATCTACTTGCAACAGACAGTCACGTCAATGTTATCGGACAAATCCGTAAGTTTTTAACTGTAAAAATCATTAATATTTTAAACATTGCAATTAACATTTTTTAATATCTTCTTATTATTAATTTATTTTGATTGTCATTGGTTAAGACAATAATTTGAAATAATATTACAATTAAAATGCAAGCCTCCTAGCTGAAATTACTGCTCGAAAGTGACCAATGTAGGTCAATGGGATTTTAGATTGCATCCAATTACAATAAAAAAAGCAATATGGTAAAAAGAGACCTAGAAGTTGAAACAGTAATAACCATTGACTTAAAAAACTACACATTTGGATCATGATAGCAATAGGATCCTAACTACACAGTTGGATCCTGATAGCAATATCACAAAGTAACAACCATGTTCAACAAAAAGGCAATTTAAAACCAAGTAGATAAAGCAAACAGGAAGTGTATAATCACTAACCATGTTTTTAAAGTACAATTACAAAAACATGTGAACGAGGGATCAGTCAATGGAAACAAGAGCAGATTAAGGACAGAGAAATGAACTGAAGCTTGCGACCAATGTTGTCACGTCTCTGCAGAGAAATCACTGTAGCATTGATAACTTGGAATGACCTATTCAGTAGAAATTCCTTTTTGGCACATCAAATTCCAATAATAGTAGTTTCTATGGAAGAGGCAATCGTTTTTTGCAATACATGATTTATAGCAGTGTAACACGGGGACTCGTCCCCCCCCTAAACCCCCACGGACCCAGGTCGGGGACGTCCCCGGGTCCGGGACTTGGGAACCACCGCCGCCTTCGCGCTACCATCTCGCCACCAGGGGTTTCTGCAAGCAAAAGTTGCAGCTGCAGCACTTGTGATAGAAAGGGGGTTTACTGGCTACCATAAAGGTCACCTGTTACACACACACACTACATATGCATATTTATAAATGTATGTACATGATTTTGTAATTGTTTTGATATCATGCTACTCATTGTAATCATCTTTATGATATTTTTAATATTCATGTTGCAATTTTGCTATGTTCAAGTATTTGGTATTATAATGTATTAGTTTTTAATATTTATACTATTATACATCATTTCATGAATAGCATTTCAAATTCTATATGTATAGTATATTACAGCAACCCCCCCTGGCACCGTCCCCCTGCTGTCCCCAAATTGATGCCCTTTTTTCCCGTCCCGGAAACCCGTCCTGACGTCCCAACGTCCCTCAATGCCCGTGTTACACTAATTTTTAGTTATTACTTATTTGTAATCGTGCAATTTAATCTTAACTTTCTGATAATGAATTTTTGTTTTATGGGTGTTCCTTGCAGAAAAGGAATGGTGTACCAATCATATGTATCAAGTACTTCTAGCTAGATAGCAATATACACACCTTGTTCACATGGATTTATCAGGAACAAAAAAAACCTTGACTTGATGTGATTGAGACATCCAAAAATGACAAACAACCTGCTGCTATAGAAACGACTATGAAAAATTTCATCAATAACATTTCCAATTGTGCTTATGTTTTAAGCCCTGGTTGATGAATCAGGTTTTGAAATGATGTAGATGATAGACAATGCATTAAATGACACTGAGATGGGTAAGTTATTGATGTCCTTGATTAATATGGCTGAGTTAGAACTAAAAGGTTTCCAAGACACAAATGAAGTTTGGGAAAATATTAATGACCAGCTCAAGAAATGTAAACTCCCAAACAATCAAAATGCTGAAGAGGTCCTTAATGTACACATTTTTCTGCATAAATTAGAATATGACGAAAAAGCAATGTTATTGTTACTTAAACATAAACCTTTTTTCAGTTGCACATATCCATTGTGCAATTTAAACATTATTTGATCAGAAAAAAATCAATAAACAAATGCTGACCCTGGCCCACCTATGCGAAAATAACAATGCCAAATCCATCCTGTCAAAAATAACAATAACATTGACACATATGATGAGGCAATATAATACTTGCAGTCATGTTAAGTAACTTGTCTTATTTGCAATAATGAGGCAAACTGGCCATTAAAAGCTATTTGTTGATGTGATCTGATGATTTGAAGCAATTTTATTGAAGTAAAAGAATTTGGAAAGAGTTAGTTATCTGACTAATATGTACAAACATTGGTTTAAACCCATGCACAGTTAATTAATTATGATCGTAAACATTTGTTTAATCCCATTCACAAACTTGTAAATGAACATAAGCATATATGTTAATCAAAAGGAGAATGGACTGTATTTAGATGTATATTTTGCAAATAAGAGCAGATATAAATTTGGTTAGAAAAGGAAATTTCCTTAAGACTTGAAACATTCAATACACACTTTCAAAAGCTAGTAACCAAACCATTCCTCGTTTAACTTGTACATGAAAGATTAAATTCAGATATTTTTGCAGAAATGGTCATTATGCCCCATCAGAGAGACTATGTGTGGACATATTGCATGTCATTCTTGGATGCAACCAAAGTTGAATGCATTTTGTTAGAATGATGTTAATGGAGACTTATATCATTTCAAATAGCCTTTGCCAAAGGAGGCGAGACATGACACCACTACTTGCCCAAACTGCCCTGCAGAACATATATTAGGTAAAATAGGCTCTTCAAACAATTTGTAATGGTAAGACAAAAACAACAAGAACTGAAACAAAAGTAATTTCTAATTCTATAGATGCTAGGGCAATCCATTGGCTTAGAAGGTGCACAAGGTTCTTCGAGTCTAAATCAACACCTAATTCAACAAGAGGCCCAAACATGTGTGGCAGAATCACTAATTCTTTATTTGCACCTCATACTAGATCAAAATAGTAGACAACTTTGGAGAGCACCAGATGGAGGAAGAATATCCATGACCAATCAAAGCAATTGTAAATTTCAACTTCTACTCTTGCCTGTCATTCCCTCTTGTCAAGTTTCCATACTAGGAAGGTATGGTGGGTGCTTGCAGTTGTAGGTCCAAGTTCAAAGCCCCAGCTTAGAAGACATTCAGGGTTGGCATGCTCAATAACACAATGTAAGAGATCAAGGATGTTATTAATGAACAAAATTGGAGTGGGCAAAGATTCAATGCACCGCAGTATTAGACGAGTGGACGGATAAAAGGTGTCAAGATTTGAACCAAATATATAAAAGAGATTGCCGAAAACAGAGAAAAGATAACACAAGAACTCCAGACACAGAATTGCCCTGGGAAAACCCTCCTTGAGGATAAAACCCAGCCACACTAAAAACATCACTTTATTGAATTATAATAGTAGTCTGAATACAATGCTCTCAAGCTAAAACAATAATAGGTCCTTCTCTAATAGACACTAAACAGAACAACATCGATGGTCACTACTCAGAATACATTCAATGATCACCGCTTCAAGTGCAAACCACACTCACTGAATAGAATATATATATTCATCATAAAAATGACTGAGGGTGAACAATGCAGAATGTTAACAGTCGTAACCGATGCAAAAAGACCTGTGACAGACAGATATAACAATTCAAGAATAACCTCCAGGTCACACAAAAGACGGAGCCTTCAAGTTTTGACTGCCGCGACTTTTCAATGACTCCACCGTGACTATTCAAAGTCTCCATCTCATGGAATATTAATTACAAATTCGCCAGCAACATCAAAAACCAAGAAGGTGAAATGGATCGTCTTCAGCGAGAGAAAAGAAGAGTCCCAACGCTACACTAATGTAGCTATACAACATCAACACTCCCTCTTAGCTAGGGGGAATCTTTTCAAATTCTCATGTCATGGAATCTCTCAACATGACACTCACAATGGCTTCACCCATTTGTGAGAAAAACAAAATTTATCACGGAGTCTCTCAACGTGATAGCATCATGGAGTCACTCAACATGATGTTCACCATGGCTACTCCCATGTGTGAAATAAATGTAAGCACAAGCTCTCATCACGGAGCCACTCAACGTGATGTTGTTATGGAGTCTCTCAACATGACACCCACTATGGCTACTCCCATGAGTGGAAAGAGCAATACCTCTATCTCAGAGGCAAACAAGGGCTTTCACCTCAAATTTCTCCGTCTCAGAGAAAAATGCATTACAAGGGCTTTCACTTCAAATTTCTCCGTCTTGGAGAAAAATGCATTACAAGGGCTTTCACCTCAAATCTATCCACCTCAGAGAAAAATGCATTATAGCACATAATAAGAAGTTAGAACAATTGGATGCTGAAACTCCTTCTCAGCAGAGACTCCCTCTCAGCAAGGGCAACATTCTGACAGCTTTGATTATCACAAAAAAATTATAGTTGGCTCCAATGTTTGATCAAACAATGAGCTTTTGAAGCCACACTGCTTCTTGAGCTTGTTGATCCTCTGCAGAGAACTTGGCACTCTCCATCTGTTGCTCAAGCTCCCTCTGAATCTCCAAGCAATTGTATTAACCACCTGACCTCCTTGTTCAAGATTGCCTGAAATGCTTGCCTTAGAGGAACGGTTTTCAACACTCACCTCTCAAACTTCTAACATGTTAGAGTCCAGGACTGTCCTCCTCGACCTCATCCCAGATCACACTATTCTAAATAAGAACTCCCTCTTGATTCCTGCAAAGAAATTCTCTGGAAGTGAACTCCCCTCTATTGACCTTAGAACCTTAATGTTCTCAACTCATGCCTTGAATTCTCGGAATTTAACTCCCTCTAAATGTCATTTCCTCCTCTTAGAAGAAACTAATCACAAGACGGTCCGTGTCTCCATTCTTCAACCTGCATAACTTCCTCACAAGTTGCATCAAGTTCTTCCTCCCTTGAATGCAATCTCTCATCATCCTTATGCTCCTCGATCTCAGTTTGGCAGCCAAATAAGCTCAATGCACCCTTGCTGCAGGCTCAAAAATGAAGAATAACCTTTAGTAGCAATGATTTGTGTCCTCTTATGATAGGAAGCAAACCTCCAACCATGATGGCTACGAAGACACCTCCAATTAGAGAAAATGACCTTTGAAATCACTCAGATCAGGTAATTCAGTCTCTATAACTAAAAATTAGTCACTTGAAATCTGAAACATCATTAATATGTCTGTTGTAGCAATCTGTGCAACCCAAACAGAGCAACCAGGTTTCTGAACTTCACACAACACCTTCAATACTCACCCAAAATGGTCTCAATTAAATGGGCAACCCTTAGACAAAACGCTGTATGCACAGGAATGTATGCCATTCAGAACAAAAGACATGAGATACACAAACGTCTTGTGTGACGAGTGTAGGTAGTCCCGTCACAAAGAACGGTGATGCTTCCACTTCTAAAAACGTCCAACTCTCCATTTGCTTTGCCGTGACCGAAGAATACATCCCACACACAGTAGATGTAGCAGTAGGATTGATGCACCAATACAATACCCCATGCACAGCAATAAATTATAAGCAAGCAAAAATTGATCTTTTAAAAACAAAAATAAGGGCTGTTTTCAGCAACTTTTTCCAATGATATTCTGCCACTTATATATCATTCAGTGATTCCATGAATGATAAGACCGAGTAACTTTGCTTTTTCCATCCCAAATATTTTTCTTCTGACATGGAACCCTTCGATTCGCCAAGATTTAAATATTGATTTTCCATGCCAAAGGAAACTCACAAGCGTGAGGCCTCATACAAACAGAAAGGAGCCGTGCTGGAACAAGGCACCCACGATTGATAAAGAAATTGCACCAGAACTAACTTCTTCTTCCTACAAGAAATCTCACGCCAATCATCTAGAACAGAATCTTCATGCCATACATGAGCTTGATTGCCCAACAATTTTGTGCCGTGGTCCTCACTGAAGAACGCCCAGCTATGCCGTTTAATATTTCCAGAAAAAATCCATGAATCAAAATTTCTTTCTTTCAAGACCAAGAATAATAATATTTGCTTTATTCTTTAAACCATTCGACTTCCATAAATTAGCAAATACAATTATTCGATGACGTGAATCCAGCTGTAAGTTGAATTGGGTTTCCATCCTGAGGAAATTGAAACTCCAGAAAACACGCCCAGGCAGACTATCATTTCCAGCCAATGAATACAGCAGCTAAATTCTCAGAAACAATTATGTCTCTCTATTAATAATAGACGGAACCCATGCTTGAATCTTCAGCTTCCAAACATTGAACCAGTTACATTCTATTCCCCCCCCCTAGGAAAGAAGTCGTAAATCCTTTCTCCAAATTAGAGCCCGCTCTGATACCATGTTAAGATTTGAATCAAAAATATAAAAGAGATTGCTGAAAACAGAGAAAAGATAACACAAAAACACCAGGCACAGAATTACCCTGAGAAAACCCTCCTCGAGGGAAAAACCCAGCCACACTATAAAACATCACTTTATTGAATCATAATAGTAGTCAGAATACAATGCTCTCAAGCTAAAACAATAATAGGTCCTCCTCTGATAAACACTCACAGAACAACATCGATGATCACTACTCAGAATACATTCGATGATCACCGCTTCAAGTGCAAACCATACTCACTGAAAAGAATATATACGATCATCATAAAAATGACTGAGGGTGAACAATGCTGAATGTTAACAGTCGTAACCGATGCAAGAAAGACCTGCGACAAACAGATATAACAATTCAAGAATAACCTCCACATCACACAAGAGACGGAGCCTTCAAGTTTTGACTGCCGCGACTTTTCAACGACTCCACCGTGACTATTCAAGTCTCCATCTCATGGAATATTAATTAAAAATTTGCCAGCAACATCAAAAACCAAGAACTTGAAATGAATTGTCTTCAGCAGGAGAAAAAAAGACTCCCGACGCTACACTCATGTGGCTATAAAACATCAACAAAAGGAACTAAACTCTCATCAACTTCTCTATCTCTTGCGATATTGATGTAATCCTTTTGAAATACCTGAATGCATTAGATAAAAGCAAATTTACTATTACACCATTCAATTTGTTTAACAAGGTCATCATAGATGTAGGGGCCATCAAATGTGGTTCAGTTTATTACAAATAATATTGTTGCTTATATTGGTATTGACAAACTCTTGATGGAAAGCCGTCATGTTTTTTAACCCATTGCACCATTGCATTGAATGTTTTTGAATAACAGTGTTTTTTAACAACACTGTTTTTGAACACATGATACTTACAATACTTGTAAATGAATAACAGTGTTTGTTCGCCCTAACCTCCTCTGAAGCTAAAGAAATCTCTAGGTTAGAGTTTTCAAATACTTACAATAATAATAATAAATTGTAATCATTTTTTTCAATTTTGATAAACAAAACTAATTTTGTTTGAAGCCTCCTCTCCCTACTATCACCAAAGACGTGGCCACCACCATGCCAATTCAAACAGAAGAAGCCATCCTTAAGGCCCAGTAGTTTATGAGCAAAATCAGGTACCCTCAAAGAAAACTAATTTATATCGACCTAGATGAAATTTATCCAAATTTTGAGTAAATTGCAAATAATGATCTCATTGATGATGGTGATAATTATGGTCTCAAGGAGTGCAATAGTGATGTGGTTGAACAACTAAAAATAGGCCTTGACCCAAGAGTTTTTGCATCAAGACATGTGGCCCATTAATCCAATCATATTCATTGGCTCCCCTCTAGCGTAGCTATCTCATAGCAGCAAAGAATCATTGGCTACGTTTAATATTTTGGCACTTTGTACTTCGGTTGTAAAATGACTTTATACAAAGTAGATAGATTGTATTTGAAATTTTGAAAACTATTAGCATCTAACTACTATCTATTCACTATGACGTATGCATTGTACAATGCAATGTGACCAGCAATATGAACATAAGTAACAAAAATCTATGTACACAATTCATGAGTTAAACTCTCAATTATGTTTATTTTCTATATCTCTGTGCTATTTAAAAGCATTTATATTTTAAAAAGCGTGTTTTCCTCCCTTTTCCACTTTTTTAACCTTTGTTTTTTTTAATTTTCCTTGATTAAATCTGTTTTTAAATCTTATACTTTTGGTTAGCTGTTTTTTTCCCAAAAGATTTTGATGCTATGACTAAAAACAATAGCACACAGAGCATGACTTTTGAACCATCATTGTTATGCAGAAAGTGATCATAAAACAAGTCTCATAAATATACAAGATCCAAATACTTGTCAAACCTTATCAATAGAAAAGAAGAGAAGTTATTTTCGGGTGATTTTCCAGTTTAAGAATTCACCGCAAATTGATTTATGTACAACATAGTTATCAGATTAAACAACAGACCTCTTTGAAGATTAGAATCTTTTATTTGAATTTCTTATCAAAGTTGAAATCAACGACCCCTCTGAAAGTCAATCCGAGACCTGCTGGACCCTCCTTCATAGCTTTCCTTCATTCCAGATCCAGCACTTGCCTTCATGGTTCCTCCACCTCCAATTTTGTCCATTGCTTTCTTCCCTTTCTTCACCTCTGTCAAAAACTGATCCAAACCAAATGGATCCGCTTCCTCTGCATCCTTCTCAAATTCCAGAGGCCTGTCCCTAGGCCCACCTCTCTCAGTAGCACCCGCAAATCCTTTATCAGGCCTAAAGCGATCAGTCTTAAGCACTTTATCAAGCTGCTCATCCGCCCCTCCATACATTTCAGAATCCGCATCCTTCTTCGGCCTATACAAAGTAGAGAGGGTATTATGAGCCGTAAATAGACCCTTGTCATATACATTGTATTGGTCATCCGTCGCAAAACCAGACTCCATCCCCTTATCCTGGTTGAAGAGCCTTTGATCATACATAACTTCACCGCCATTTGCAGCATTTCCTCCTGTATTGGCCATTCCAAGTGCAATCTTCTCACTGACATCTCGGTCCCTGTCCCTCGTAATCTTGCTCTTCTTCGACAGATGGCCATCTTTGGCCTCCAGCCTTCTCTCTCTCTCCCTCTCCTTCCTCCTATCTTCCCTCAGAGCCTCCCTCTTAAGCCGCTCTTCTCTTTCTTCTTTACTTTCCTTGATTGACCTATCACGATCAGGCTCCACTGCCTCCTTCAAAGGTGCTCCTTCGCCAATTTTACCAGAAACAACACCAATACCTTTGTCACCAATAGCACCAGCAGTTGCAACGGCACCAGCACCGCTTCGCTCCATCCTGGCCCTCTGCGCAAGGGCCCTCAGTTCCTGCTCCTTCTTCTCCTTCTCCTTTAACATCAACTCCCTCTGAATCTTGGACCTCATCTCTACCGCCTCTCTAGCCTTCTGCTCCGCCACATACAAAGCCTCGCTTAATTTGGCAAAATTGTCATTAATCTGAACCTCCTGAAGGCCTCTGCCATCGGCAGCAAGGCGCTTGTCAAGCGGAATAGTATAACCCTTAGGGTTCTTCCAATTGGAAATACAGGGTGGAATTTTCCAGTCTTGCTGATCCTTGACAGTTACTGGGCGGGGCGGCGAATGCATAACGGGCACTGGAGGGGACCCTGATGCCTTGGGAACCCTCTTATGCTTAAACTTCGGTGGCTCCAATGGATCCTTGGGCATCTCCACCATTTTAATTATCCTTTCCTTTGCACCAGAATTAAACGCAGCTGACTGCTGCGAAGGAGTGTATTTTATATGAGTTGCAGTAGACGACTGTTGCTGAACATTCTTCGGCTGAGCCGCGCTGAGGCGTACATTCACAATTTTCTCAAGAGCCGTCTTCGTTCTTAGAGTTGTTTCTTCTATTTCCATTTCTTCATCCTCTCTGCTTTCTGCCTCCGCATTTTCGCCCTCGATCTTCGGCACCAGATCCCGGTGTTGAGAATACACGATTTTGGATGCATTTTCATTCTGTTTGACGATCGCATCAAAGGCAATGTTTCCCTGAGCGTCCACTGAGACCGGGAGAATCCTGGTATCCTTCTTTTCCTCCTTCCGTCCCATGTCGAGAGGGTACTGCGCGACGTGGATTTCAGGAAACGCGCCGCCATCGCCAAAATCCTCGGCTTTGCGAGGCACAAATCCAGACCTTTTTCCATAAGGAGGGATTTGCTTGGTTTTTGTGTTTACAGCAGGCTTGGACTCTTCCAGCCGGCTTTTAAACCATGAATCTGATGAAAAGTCATACTTTGTTGCACCAGAAGATTTTGGAGCCGGAAGGCTCCCCAACAGAGTTACTTCCATCACCTCCACACCATACACTGCTCTGCAAATAAGAATTTATTCAAGGGTTTGGTACAAGGTGTTACCTTCAATGGTATTCAGCCGACGATTTCTCTGCAAATACTACAGCAGGTGTGCGATCTTTGGAAGTCTTGCTGCGGAGGAAGTGTGAAGCTGAGTAAAATACAAACCCTTGAAACCCTAGGCTCCGTTTGACCCTTCCGTATGTCTTCCGCGTTGATCGGTGTTGGCTACGTTATTTGTTAAAAAGCATTATGTGTAGATATTTATACTCGCTCTCTATGTAATTGCTATGTAGATATTTATAATGGCTCTTTATGTAATTGATATGTAGATATTTATAATTTTGTTTAGAAAGCAGTACAATTTTAGATAGCCAATATAGTATATGATGAATGATGATATACGAGCTTAGAGAAAGACATTTTGGGGTATGTATGACCTTTTGTTAAAGTCGCTTGAGTTTTGGTGTTGATCGGAGTGAGTTACAGTGTTTTGAAGACATGCAAAGACAGAGTAACCAAGATACAGGGCAAGTGAACAGTCGCGATGATTAAAGGAGTATAACGTGGACTCCTAACATGCTAAGTTTGATTAGGATTGTAAATTACTTATGCTTTGGTTGTATAAGGTCGTCGACTTTGTATTTACTCTTTGCATATGTATTAATTCTATTTTGTAATGTATTAGAGAGACGACTGAATAATGTAATATATATATATATATATATATATATATATATAGGGAGAGCTTTATGTAAAGCGAAGAATGAGAAGTGTGTGATATAGAGGATATGATATGAAGCAGATGGAATGCATGGATGCATTGTAATGTCAGACAAATGCGAGCTACAACTGGGACTATCTAAGCATAGTTGATGCTTGTGTTGTTCATTTATAAGATTGATTGTAACAGAACTATTTCTAATTGTAAGAGCAGTGTGCTCAGTATACCTCTAATAAGGTTTTGTATTCCCCTAACAAAGAAATGTGCTAATGTAATATTCAGCTCCTAGCAAGGCTAGGTCTCCTGACAGGGACACTATACTTTTAGTATATATTTGTGGGTACCATCCCCACCAGGGTTTTCCCTTGGCCAGGGTTTCCTTGACAACAATTCATGGTGTTATGAGTTATGTGTTATGTGCTTATGTTATTTTCATTTCAGTAATTATATGGTTAAGTTGAAATTTATTAAGTTCATATTTAAAGTGTTGTAATACCGATTAACCCCCCACCCCCCTCCGCCCCCTCAGTATTACTTAATCCTAACAATTGGTATCAGAGTTATTGGCCCTTGGAGAAAAAGTTTAACAGCTCAAGGGAGATCAAGATGGATTCTGAAAGTTTGGAGGAAAACTTTGAAGCAGCACTTGAAGATTTTGACAAAGCTAAAGCAGATAATGGTGACTTGAAATTCAAATTGAGAAGAGCAGAGGGATTCATTAAGAAACTAAAAGAACAGCTTGAACTTTCCATAAGTCAGAGACAAGATCTTATGGTAAAGATAAAAGAGGATTTAGACAATGATAATTCAGATCAGATAATGCAGCTTGAGCAAGAGAAAGATACCTTAAAGATTGATTATGAAACTACTTCACTACATATGGCTAAAGAGATTCAACAAGAAAAGGATGCTAAGAACAAAATTAAAGAATCCTTAAAGGATGCTAATATTCAGATGGGAAAAATGAAGATTGAACTTGATCACTACAAGAACAAGTATCTGGAATTAGAGAAATATAATCATATCATAAAAGGAGAAATTGTTGAGGCAAATAATCATATTGAGAAACTTCACTTGAGCAGTGACTTGATCAATGAACAAAGAGACAGACGGAAACATAAAGGAGACATGATTGGTGTTGGCTTCAATGAAGCTGAATGTTCAAAGAATCAGGAAGAAAAATCTTATGCGAAGATTGATGGAGAAAGACCTACTCTTGAAGAACCTAAAGAACATGTCAGACCTTTTAGAGGTAGATGTTTTGGATGTAACAAGGTTGGACACATGAAGAGAGATTGTAGAGGTAAATCCCCCTTTCAAATCTTTTTTTGGTTATTATTTAAAATTTTATGCATATGGGCACAAGATAGCATAATGTAGAAAACATGATCAATCAAGATACAAACAAGATTACATCAGTGAAGAGACAGTAACTAAGACAACATGTTATAAATGTAATAACATTGGGCACATCACAAGGTATTGTAAGTTGCAGGTCAATCAGAACATATCACCTCCTATATGCTACAAATGTTACAATCCAAGGCATATAGCGAAGTTTTGCAGGTACAATGGAATTGACAACGGAAGAGTACCACCTCCTATAGTGACAAAGAAAAATATTGGTGATACTGGTAAGAGTCTTGCAGAGTACATGAGTGAATTTGATAGTTACTTTAGGAAAGCAGAAGATATCAACAGTAATAAGGTGTGGAAGGTAAAGGAGTCTAGTGAGGAAAAGGTTCAGGGAGAATTAGTAGATGCTACTAAGTCTTCACCTGATGCTAACATTGCTACATCAACCTAGATGGCCAAGCATGGTCGTAGGGGGAGCATTGGAAGAATACATCATAAATTTATCCAACCCCTGCATTTGAATAGTAAGCTCTTGCGAGCTTAGGGAGAGCATGTAGAGATGTTTTGGAGCACATATCTGTGATCGCATGGTTTTAAAATCCTATATCCTATGGTCGCCAGATTGTTACTCGGTTGGTTTATGTGCATAAATGAGCTTATTGGAAACTGTGTCATTTCTTCACTTAGCGAAGTATAAGGTTAATAAAAAGAACATAATTGGACATCATTTGTAGAGCAAGGCTTGAGGAGAACAGAGTCTTGAGCAGAAGCAGCATTGGAGCAAGTGTGTTGAAGAGTTTGATCGAAGCCGAGATTCACATTTCAATAGTAAAAAGGTATTTAGATCGATTATGAAGCTTTGAAAATGGATACTCCTATGATTTTTGATGTTGTAGAGAGACCTGGATACAAATTTAAGAAACACCCTTTCAAATCTTCTGAGGATAATCTCGAAGGCGCATTTTCTCAAACACCCTAGACAAAGTTTTTCATGTCAAAGATATTAGGGCTTACATACATTATAAGTATGAATCTTTGGGAGACGGAGAGATTTCTACAGAGATGGAAAATATCAAGTATGATCTATGTGAAGTCCTAACATAGCAATTCTTGGAGAATGTAAGCTAGATTAAGAAGGATAAGTCGAAAGGATTCAGATTTGGATCTTTGTTGATACACATATACATTCACATTGTTCACAAATTTTCTGGTATGCATCCTAGGGCATGGAAAGACAATATACCTACTAGTATTCAAATTTCTCAGAGTTATAGGAGATAGAACAACACTTGAGTAGATGGTGAATTGTTTGGTATGATCAAAATCCTATAGAGAGAGATGAAGGCAAGGAGAGAATTCCTGAGGGAGTGGTATAAAAATACAAGGACACAATTTGTTTCATGGTTGAAACTGATTGTGTGTGCTTTGAGGCAGTTATTCCTAGAAAGAAGTGGTGTTATCTACTAGGCTATGAGGTTAGTTTTGAAGTTCTGATTATGCAAGTATATCACATCTTAGCTTTAGAAGTTGACTCATTAGAGGAGATATGGGGTGCTTATGAGGAGAATTCTGCAAATATTAGGGAGGAGTAGACTAGAGCATCAAGGAAGAGGAAAGTATAGAATATAATTTATGACTATGAAGCCAAGGCAATAATATCTAAAGAAGAAATGAAAGAAGTTAGAAAGAAGATAACAAAGAGAGCTTCTGGGTTGGCAAGCATTGTTGCAACCCTTTCACCTCCAGAAGTTGTGCATGCAATTAGTCCACTTTCTACTATAATTGATGTATCTACACCTTCACCACCTTAGCATACATCACATGTAGAGACAACAAAGCAAGTACCTAGAATAAACACAGGGTCCACTAAACTGGACTCACCTCCTAAGAAACAGAGGACAGAAGGAGGAGAGAAGAAAGTTGAAGATAAGACAACTAATGTGAGACAACTTTGGAAGCCAGATATGAAAATACTGGAGAAGAGAGTAATTGAGCAAGGGAAGCTTATTTCATTGACAAAGTACTATGACAGGTATGAGGGATTTGACAAACTTCTGATTGAAGACATAGTGATTAAACATTTACTTGTTTTTAAGAATAATTTGTTAGAAATAGAAGGTAGTATACCTGAGGAGTTATATGAGAAATTGGAGACAAGGAAGCAATTATCACAAAAGGAAGATGAAGTGATTAGAGAACAAGAAATTGAAGGCATGTTGTCTATTGTATCTGTTAAAGAGATGGAGAGGATATTGAGTGAAATTAAACCCTTATTGAGAACCAAGACAAGATTAGTAAAGATAATGGGAAGGAGATGTGATGAAGTAACTGAGGGGATATAGAAAGCTATAGAAAAGGTATTGTCGATGGGAACTGAAAGTGAGGAAATCTTACTACCTAAGGATCCTAAGCCCAAGTCTATTGAGAAAGGTGAATCATCAAAGAGAGTTGAAATAAACCTTGACAAATCATTGAGCGAAGATGATGGTCATTATGTAAGCACTTTGAAGCAACCAAATTTCTATGCTTCTGGTATGCCTATGTCATTGGACACTTCATAGGATGTGAATGACCCCTTTGTATAGGATACAAACATTGGAGGAATCGATGACAAGGATATGACAGAGAAGGAAAAACAGAAAGAAAACATTGATGAATCAGTAGAAGATACAATGAGTAAGGTTGAAGTGAAACAGGAAACTACTACATATGATTCTTCACCCTTATTGTTGGCAAGTGGTGACAAGGCTTTGAGCACTACCATTGAGAACACGGATGTGGATGAGTTGATGAAGTTATCCTACATCGCATTTACTAAAACTAAGGAAAGATCTGATCATAAAAGAGAAAAGAAGGCTAAGGTAATGTCAAGAGCAATTGACACTTTGAACAAACTACTTCCAACACCTATTTTTTTTCAAGGAAAAGATGATGCAGAGAACTTGAACAAGGCATTAGATGACTTTGACAATCACTATGAGTCATTAGAGAAGATCGCTGAAGAGAAGGCTGAGAAGAAATATCTCGCAAAGAAATTGGAGCAAGTATGCAAGTCTATCTCACAGGACTTGGGCATACTGAAACAAGACTACATCAAAGGCCAAAAGTTGTGTCGCATAAGGAAGAAAGCTATACAGTTACTATATCAACCCTATCAAACATATCAAGAACATTGAGGACATATTAGAAAAGGATAAAACTACTATGGATAAGTTGATGGATAGTTGTGAGACCTCCTCACAATTTGTATTGGAGATAGACAAAGAGGTGTCCAATATTTTAGACAAACTGAGTGTACTTGATACATAAAGAGGGAGAGTTATGGCAAGGTTTGGTTTGGTGAAGAGTCCAATCACTCCCAAGCTATCAATTCTTGAGGTCCATATCTCTGACATGGAGAAGACGGGACATGCCCTTACAACTAATATGCCAACTGATCTAAAGGCAACAAAGACTTCTTCATTTGCACTAAATGGGTTGATTCATGTAAGTCAGATTTTGGTGAAGACCTGGACAAAGGAAGTGAAGATCTTGGAAGACTCTTTTCGAGATGTACTAAAGATGGTCTAATTTTCTGGTAAGCAGTGGTACAATTTTGGTATATTCTACATTTTTGTAAATACCTTTGTCATTGATGTCAAAGGGGGAGAAGAGAAGAGATGAAAAATGTATAGATAATTTTATATAGTAAAGGATATATAGGGATATCTTTTTGGTATTGACACTTAGTCATTTTTCACTAAGTGTTGCCATCAATGCCAGAGGGAGAGATTATTGGCAAGTGATGCATTTTGGAGTGATATGGGACACTTGAGGGTTGTCATTTATCGAAACACATATAGTATGATGATCACTTGGAGTTGTTTACAGTCTTGGAGATGCAGATTGTAAAATGACTAAGTACAGTTAACAGAAATATAGAGTATAGCAGTACAGTTTTGGACAACAAAGATAGTATATGATGAATGATGGCATGCAAGCTTAGAGGAAGAAATTTTGGGGTATGTATGACCTTTTGTTAAGGTTGCTTGATTTTTGGTGTTGATCGCAGTGAGTTACAGTGTTTTGAAGACATGCAAAGACAAAGTAACAAGGATACATGGCAAGTGAATAGTCACGATGATTAAGGGAGTATGACGTAGACTCCTAACATGCTAAGTTAGATTAGGATTGTAAATTACCTATTCTTTGGTTGTATAAGGTCTCTGAATTTGTATTTACTCTTTGCATATGTATTACTTCTATTTTGTAATGTATTAGAGAGCTGACTGAATAATGTAATACATATATATAGGGAGAGATTTTTGTAAAGAGAAGAATGAGAAGTGTGTGATATAGAGGATATGATATGAAGCATGTAGAAGGCATGGATGCATTGTGATGTCAGACAAATGTGAGCTACAACTAGAACTATCTAAGCATAACTGAAGCTTGTGTTGTTCATTTCTGAGATTGATTGTAACAGAACTATTTATGATTGTAAGAGTAGTGTGCTCAGTATACCTCTAACAAGGTTTTGTATTCCCCTAATAAGGAATTGTGCTAATGTAATATTCAACTCCTAACAGGGCTACGTCTCCTAACAAGGACACTATACTTTTAGTACATACTTATGGGTACCATCCCCACCGGGGTTTTCCCTTGGCCAGGATTTCCTCGACAATAATTCATGGTGTTACGAGTTATGTGCTATTTTCTTATGTTCTTTTCATTTCAGTAATTATATGGTTAAATTGGAATTTATTAAGTTCATATTTAAAGTGTTGTAATATTGATTCACCCCCCTCTCAATATTACTTAATCCTAACATATTGTTCATAGTAGGGGAGAGGAGTCAGAACGGGTGCACCCTAACATTGAGGGTCCACATGGGTCGCCACATGGACCCCACAAACCAAATTTATATTTGTCACTTTAGTTGACCTAGTTGGCAACCCAAAATCAAAAGTTGAAACCATTTGGAAATGCTTAGCCTCGTGTCACGACATGATTGCCACAAGATAGGCAAAACTTGCCATTTTGAACCATTGACCGGGACATGCACGGTCATCAAGGAAATCATAACAGTTCAGCCTTGGATATAGGTTATGGTGGACATGTGGCATGTTGTTGTCGCACCACCCTATCCACCACCCTGACTGCCAATACTTCCCGCGGCCACCTTACGCTTCAACATGAAGCTGCATTTACTATGCTCAAGTCACCTTAATTTCCCTTAATGGGACTGTATTTCTCATCGTAATTTCATTCAATACGCATTCTCCTCCGTGAATCGAGACACCTAACATTCTTTTATTCCTGCCTGTTCTGGAGTCTTCTATCAGTTGGGAGACGAAACATGCTCGACAGAGAACCCTGCAAACATGGAATGTCGCCATTATTTGCTCGCCAATGGACCACCTTCTGCTTCGACGTTGCAGGTTATTGAATATTTTCTTTGTGTTTTTACAATTTTTTATTTTTTGTTCTTCCGATTTCCTCTCACTACAAATGGATTCTTTCCCTTTTCTCTGCTTGTTTTTCTGGTTGCAAGACAAACTGTCTTATTTCTTTGTGATGCTTGAGATTTTGAGGTGAAGAAGGTAGATGACAACGACGAGTTGTGGGAGGAGATATGGGAGCATGTATATGATCTGGTCTTTAATGGAGGTGAGGATAACTCTCCTCACTAAGGCCACCTCTCGCCATTGGGCCTATTTAAATCTGTGTTGTTTTTGTTTCTTTGCTTGTTTCTCTAACACATACCTCCATTGTTTGTTGTTTTGCATGTCTTCAGTTTCAAAGGGCATTTGTGTGTTGCTTTGTGTTTTTGAACACAATTTATTGTGTTCATTAACATTGTTAATGTCAAGGTAATCTAACTCTTATGTTCTAGTGTGTGTGGCATGTTTACAAGGAAGAAAAATAGATATTTTTGGGTCCTCATGCATCCTTGTTCATTTTTGGTCTCCTACTATGCTTATCCTTGTTTTGCTATTCATATTTACAAGTTTTGTTGGTTTTGATTACTGAAATGATGGGGTTTAAGGGTTTATTAAGATTTCTTTCTGACGGGTTGACCATGGATGTAAATGGGTTGCACAAAGGTCAGGGTTTAAGGGTTTAATAAGCTATATGCTACATGGTTTAACGAGATTTGTAAATTTATTGCAGTTTTCTTTCATTTCATCTATTATAGGTGTTCCATTTTTACTGCTTCTAGATTTAGTTATGGCTTTCGAGTTATTTATGTGTCATTCGTTGTCTATGGCAAAGGCATTTTCTGTCTTGTAGGTTTGAAGCTTTTTTGGCCTATTGGGTTTTACAGGTTTTTATTTTTTGCATGTAGTAGGTTTTTTTGGGCTTCTTTTTGCCTCCTTATGTGTCAAATTTATTGTTAAGGGTTTTAAATTTCAATTCCAATGTTGGGGGTTTCAATGTGATTGTCCACGCATTCTGACTTCATTCCATTTTGTCGATTGTAGCTTCTCAAATACTACTTTCAAGAATTTGCATTTTTGTTTCCACTATTAGGGATTAAGGCATTCAAAAGTAGTCTTTTGTTGGAATCAATTTCATGACTAAGGGATATACATAACATTTTGATTTTTGTTGTTGTAGGGTTTCACTTTTACTATTAAATGTTTTCAATTTCACTTACAATGTTGGGGATTGAGGGTTTAATTAGTTATTTGCTTAATGGTTTCAATGTCATTATTTTTTTTTGGTCGGTAATAGTTATGTTTTATTAATATTTAAAGAGAAAGTATTACAATATATATGCTATTTGAATATTTAATAGCCTCCCATTACAAGATAGAGAATTTATCCCCCCTTCGCCCAAAAAGAAAATCATTCCTTTTGCAACATTAACACATGACATCATCACTACATAATTTCCAAACTAGAGCCGCCTAGTTTTTTCGACAGGCTACATCCGCATCGGGACCCCAAAAAATGAGCCTCCATAACCAGCTCTGTAGGCATCCTTCCTATTCTTCATCCATATCCTAAGAGCTAGGTGAGCCCTCATGTCCCTTAAAACTGCAGTAGAGTTATCCTTTATCTTTGAAAACACTTTCAAAAACACCCTAGATGCCATATTCAAAAAAGGGCACTACCTTCGCAGTTCAAAATTTTCTGTTTTGTGAGCCATCTTTGTCAAAACCAAACATCATAACAAAAAACTACATTCTTACCATCAGTCGATGTCTTAGGGAAAAGCTCCTTGCATCATCCTTCAGTTTCAGGTTTGCTGAGTCCTCCCTCTTTTTGGGAAGATAATTGGAACAATCGGTCGTGGGTTTAGGGCATTGTGGTTTTGGATGCCAACCTTTAAATTGTTCCAAGCCTGTTGCCTATCCCTCAAATATTTTATCTTCTATGCTCCCTCTGGTCATTGCAAGAAGGGTCAAATGCCTTTATTTATGCCCTCCTCATCATTCTCATAGCATTCACTGAAGTTGAATGCCCAACCCGAATGTGCCCACTCCAAAAGGTGGTCTAAATTTTGAGTGAGGTCATCAGCAAAGAGGGAATTCATCACCCACTTAACAATCCTCTCATGTTCGCCCAACTCAAGCCCCCACGCCATAATCATGGTTGCAATGTCAACCTGTAACTTCCATCTGTTTGAGTTTTCATGAAAATATGGCCCAAGGGTCTGCTGAAATACTTCCATAATCTCTGGTGTTGGACACTTTATCAATAGCTTAACTCTATGGTCCTCCACCGGACCAAAAATGCCCTTTTGTTGTCATTTTGTGGTGAAAGTGAAGCGAGGTTCCATATTTACAAACTTTCAGCTTCACCGTAAGCCAGAGCCTTTATCTTCGTGTCGTTCTGTTGAAAGCATTTTTGAGCGGGGCACCACCTTATATTTCGCCAATCCTCATTGATTTGCATTCAATGCTCAAAGTCCATAATGAGATTGGCATGTGGGATGACAAATTACACACACTTCATCACCCGCGATAAGACATTCTTTGTCATCATGTAATCATTATCTTGCACTCATTTAATAAAAAGAACTAACTTGCCATTCGTGTATTGCCAAGTAAATCCCTCCACGATTCTCCCCGCCTCAGCATATTATTAATGAGTGAAACATTTGAGAAGCGAATGCAAGCATAAATAATGATTATACTTTTAATAATTAACTTTCTGTTGGGAGCTTCTCCTCTATCCATAACTCATTAATCACTGAGATGTCAAGAGCTTGTTTAGAAAGCATATCAGCTTCCATATTACCTTCTCTCCTAATGTGAGTGACCTTGAAATCCTTAAAGGTCTTGAGGATGTTAATAATTGGGTCAATGTATTTTTCAAGGTGTCAGGCTCTTAGAGATAACTTGGAGATCGCCTGCACTATTAATAATGAATCTCCTTCTAAGTCAATTTTTTAACTCCCTTAATTTGTGCCATTTGAACTACTAGTAGAGCTGCTTGGCCTTTAGCCATGTTATTTGTTCCATCCAAACATCTTTTGGCCACCTTTAAAGTAATCTTTCCCTGTGCATTTCTAAAGATAACCCCTATACCACCAGGTCCTGGGTTGTGTCTTGCAGCCCCATCAAAATTTGCTTTTATCCAACCTTCCTCTGGGGGCTCCCATTGTATCTATTCTGTCTTCCTTGGCCTTCTATTTGTCACTAGAGCTCCAGCTGGTGAGCTGAACCTTACCCCTGGCTAGTTCAATTGAATCAGGCGGTCCTCCTTTATGTAGGGAACTTTTAAAAACTATCTTCTTGTGGCTGAGGTGCTCACAACCTCTTCAATGGAATGTTGTAATCTACTTAGAAATCTATCCAAAGATTCCTTCTCACCTCGAAAGAGCCTTCTATTTCTCTCTTTCCATATCTCCCATACTACCATGGAAGGAACAATCCTCCATATGTTTGACAAGGTGGATTTCTTACTCTCCCTGGGCCAACCTGCAAAAAACTCAGAAATAGTATTAGCTCGTGGACTTAACCACCTAAGTTTACTCTGGACAAAGTTCCAGCAATTAGCTACAAAGTCACAATTTAGCATCATGCGGTCCAAGGATTCTTCATTGTTTACACAAAGTTCACATTGGGTTGGTCCACTAAAACCCAATTTTTTCCTCCTTTCACCAGTCAGAATTCTCCCTTTACATACCAACCAAGCAAACACTCCTACCTTTGGTAGAATATCTTTACTCCAGCAAAGATCCTTTGAAGGGAACTGTGTCGCATTTTCCAGCAGCTTAAAACCTATTTTAACTGAATATTCCCCTGAGAGTGAACCACACCATCTGATATTGTCTTGCTTTTCTGTTAATGTAATCTTCCTGCTACTAAGGAGTTCCATCAATTTGTTTCTCTATTCTTCAGAACAATCCAACCCTTCTAAACTCTTCCATCCCCATTTCACTCCTTCCCTTGTTCTTTTTTCTTCCAAATAATCTTTAACCTTATTACCCCAGAGCATTTTTAGATGGGTTTTTAAACCCAACAAATCATGATGCACCTCTAAAGCCTCATGTCCTTCCCAAGATTCCTCCCAAAAGAGGGTTGAGTTTCCATCTCTGAGTTGCCAAGTTTTGTGATCAGTGATAATTGGATGACATGCTAGCATGAAGTTCCAAATTCCTGAACCCCGAGGGGGGTCCTTAATAGTCAGGATCCTTGCACAATCCCGCGAGTCTAAATATTTGGTTTGCAGTATTCTTTCCCAGTAGAGATTGTTGTGCCTATATAGACTCTAGATAAGTTTTGTCCCTAGAGCCTTATTCATTATTTTCCAATTTTGGATCCCTGCTCCACTGTGGTCCTTTGGTTTGCATATTTTCTCCCAAGCTACCAATGGGATTTTATCCTCCTCCTTGGCTCCACACCAAAAAAACCTACGCATTTTTGCACTTAAAATCTTTACCACATTTTTGGGAACTTCCATACACATCATTGAATACACTGGCATGGCAAATATTACTGTTTGGAGCATCAGAATTCTACCTGCATATGACAGCCATCTGCCCTTCCACCCATCCATTTTCTTTAAACATTTCTCTGTAAGATCTTTCCAGAAATCAACTTTGTTTATGCCTTTAAAGAGGGGGGTTCCTAGATATTTGCTTGGTAAAAGCCCATCTTTCATTCCCAGAATGTTGCTAATCTTAACTTGTAAGTGTAATGGGGTATTGAAGAAAAAGATCTCTGATTTTCTCCAATTAATCGTCTGTCCAGAAGCTTTCCCATACATGTCAAGGGTTTCTTTCATGATCTTTGCCTCTAGTTTTGTGGCATCACCCCCTAGGAAGGTGTCATCCACAAACTAGATATGGGAGAGGGCTTCCACCCCTTCTGCCACCTGGATGCCCTTCCATAATCCATTAACCCTTTTCTTTGTAATCAGTCTTCCCAAAGCCTCTGCCATAATTATGAAGAGAAAGGGGGAGAGGGGATCCCCCTGTCTTATGCCTTTATCTTGTGCAAAAAATCCTTGTGGACTACCATTTATCAATACTGAGAACCTCGGAGTTCCAATGCCGCACTTCACCCATTTAATCCATTCCTTACCAAACCCAAATCTATCAATAACACCGACTAAGAAGTCCCTATCAACTTCATCATAAGCTCTTTTGATATCAAGTTTCACCATCATACTTTGACTTTTTGAGGATCTAATTGAATGGGAGGATACAATTATTGGGAGCTCTCTTGGCACAATAGGAAATTGATGGAAAAGTGAGAGCCATCTATTATATTGGCAAGACCTTAGTCAATTATGAGTTCAATTACACAACTATTGAGTGACCATGTTTAGTGATGGTGTTTACATCCCAAAAATTAAGTTATTATATGTTGGCATATCCCATTAAGCTGATAGCTTGAATAGATCCATTGATGTACCTTCTCAATAAGGAAACCTTAATAGGGAGATTAGTATAGCGATTGATGACACTAAGTGAATTTGATATCAAATATGTGGACAAAAAGGAAACCAAAGGATAGGTAATTTCTAATCAACTAGTTGAAGCTCCACTTATGGCAAGCCTTTGCACATTGAATTTATAGATGCAACTAACCTTATAGTCACATAGTTACCCTAGAAATTATATTTGATGGATCATATACACAATATGGATCAGGTATTGGAATCTTGTTTGTCACTCCTCAAGAACACACCATCCAAAAGTTATACAATTTGATGTTTCCTTGTACTAATAATATAGCAGAATATGAGGCATTATTGACTGAACTTAAAATGGCTCTCGACTAGAAAATAAAAAAACTTCATGTTTATGGAGATTCTCAACTAGTAATCAATCATATTAATGATGACTATCAAACAAAAGATGACAAGTCGATGTTGTACAATAGGAACAAGTTTTGGAACAACAAGCTCATTATGAGTTCCTGGTAGAAGAGTTGTTTAATCCCTCACATGATAGTCTTGATTCCCAAATCATTTGCCAATTAGTGGGTCTTGATTCCTCACACTATGGAAATATATATACTTATCTAAAAGAAAAAAAACCCTCCCCCCTCACCTATCTTGAAACCAAAAATAAAATTTTATATGCCAATATGTTCATTATACCTTAATTGTCGATACCCCATATCGAACAGGTCTTGATGGGACTCTCCTTAGATGTCTTGAAAATGCCTTAAAATAAGTGCACAAAGGTATTTGTGGGACACATTCAAGTGGTCTTACCCTAGTGAAGAAACTCATACGAATAGGGTATTATTGTCCGAACATGGTATGAGATTCTTTTTAGTTTGCTAAACAATGCAAGAAATGCTAGATTCATGGGAATCTCAGACATGCACCTACTTAGGAACTTCATCCTTTAACAACTATGTGACCCTTTTGTCAATGGAGACTCAACCTAGTGGTACAGATATATCCTTCATCTTCCAATGGATACAAGTTCATCATCATGACCACTGAGAATTTTACCAAATGGGTTAAAGCTATACTACTAATCACAGCAACATGCAAACAAATTTCAATGTTTATCTTGAATTATATAATCTGTAGGTATGGGATCCCTTCTTCCATTGTTACAAATAACATGAAAAAATTCAAGAACAAATATTTAGATAAGCTATGTGAGAAATTTCACATGAAACAACATTACTCTTCCATCTACTATCCATAAGGGAATTGACAAGTAGAGGCCACCAACAAGACTATATTGAAGATACTGAAGAATACAATAAATGACACTAGTTGAGACTGACATATCCAACTCAATTTGTCATTGTGGGCCTATCACACTAGTAACCGTACACCAACTAGAGCTACACCATATGCTCTTGTGTATGGAGCAGAAGCAATATTACCCATAGAAGTTGAGTTACCTTCACTCCGAGCACGTCATTAAAAGGATTCATCACATATGAAGAATACCGAGTTTATAGATTACAGGAAATGGAATTACTATATGAGTGTGGTCAACAAGCTTTTGATCACCTGAAAGCCTGTAAAAAATGAACGTTAACCAGTTATAATTGCAAGGTAAAGCAGAAGGAGTTTCAAGTTTGTGATTTAGTATTGAGGGAAAATCCATGCAATCAATAAAACAAGGAAAATAAGGGAATATTTGAACCAAGTTGGCTAGGTCCCTTTGTCATCATATTAGTGTATGGGTATGTTGCATATTAGTTATCTACCCCTGAAGGTTATTTACTTGAAGACCCAATCAATACCAAGCGTCTCAAAAAAATTTATGTCTAAGAAAAATCTGAAAATAGCAGAAAAAGATCCTGAGAAACTCCAAAAATAGTAGAAAACTTTGTCTTGAAGATATACAAAAAAATATGAAAAAGTCAAAAATACAAAAAGGAGAAAAGATATCTTAGTGAAAAATTGGCAAGAAGGCACCTTGGTAAAAAAATTAAATATATCAAAAAGTGCAATAAAAACAAGTGGTTAAAACATGACAAACATACACTACTTGTGATAGTTGGCTTCTCCATCTCTCAGTGCATCTTGCATCCATATCCATCACCATTGTGCATAGCCACAATAAACCCCTTTTTAAAATATCAAACCCTTGCAAATAAGTACTCACCATGGATTGGGGACTAGCAATTGTTCGTTGTGTCTAGGTGGGGGCAAAATCCTAAACTTAGCTAAATAAAACTCGAGCTTAAATAACAAACAAGCAAACAAATCAGACAACACGTCACAAAAAAAGATCAAGAATTTTAAAAAAATGAAGAAAAAACAATATTGAAACCAATTAATCAATATCAAAAAATAAATAGATGATTTATTCTATATTGTGATCTGATCAAATTAGCGTGAATGTTCATTTGTTGTGTCTTGATTTTTGTTATCATGTCTCCTAAGCGATTCAATGATGTTCTAAACTAGAGAAGTAATGATGGACCATGTTATTTTCTTTGTCTGTTGTTTGTGAATAGATTCTTAGTATTTTGCAACTTAATCTAAAGACTCAATCAACAAAGAATCATCAAGAACACTGTGGATTTTCATACCAAAAGAATTAATTCCTATTTGTTTTACTCAAGCAATATTCAGGTCATATTGGTTCAATTATACCTATATTCTTGTATTAACTTAACATACCAAAATCCATGTAACTAGAACTCAGGTCATCATGGTTTAATTATACCATTGATGTCTGTACCAACTTACATCATTTCAAAAATCTTAATGATGAAAAAAGCACGACAAAATGATAAAAAAATATGACAACATTGCATTTAGATTGCATTCATGGTAGATTGCATTGCATTCTTGGAATTTATGGGTTTTTCAAGGTTGGAAATCTTATCACTCGATTGAGTACATTGGACACTGACAAAAACAATTGCACTTCATGCATTGCCTTATCATCTCATTAAGCATCACATTCATTGCATTTCATATTTATTTTAGGCTCATTACATTTACATTAACATTTCATTTCATTTCATTGTTATTTCACAACATTACATTTGCATTAGCACTTCATTTCATTTCATTATCATTTCACAACATTACATTTGCATTAACATTGCATTTCATTTCAATAACATTTCATATTCACCGCATTACCATTATCATTTCATTAGGCCATTTCACTAATCATTAGTTATCATTCTCATCATCATTTCATAGTTGCATAGTCATATCATTACATATCCATTTCATTTTCATATCATTATTAATCCATAAAATTTTCATGTCATTATAAATTCATCTCATTTTAATCACAATCATATCCATTTCATTGCATCATTGCGCTTAATTTCATGCTCATTAACCATAACATCACTAACCATATTCGTTTAATTTTATTACATTTTATCTCATTTCATATTCATTTTAGGTCCATTATATTTGCAATTTTGTTGCATTTTCATTATCAATCCACGTCATTACATACATATTAATCACATCATTATCATCCATTTCATCACACCATTGCATTTCATATCATAAACAATGTGCATATCATTTCATATTCATTTTAAATGCATATAATTTTATTTTCATAGTACAAAATTCATATCGTTAAATCATTGCATATCATAACCATACATCATAAAATCATCTAATCATCTGCACTGCATGTAACATACATCATCAGATATATCATTTTTCATTGCACCATCGTATAAGCATCATGAACAATCATTACTAGGATCAAATAAACATTGTAAAATCATCAAAAGGAACATGTAGAGGCAGGAAAAATCATAATGATCAAATAGGAATCATAAGATAAGATCATCATGTAAGGCATAAGCATGTGTATCCATCATACATAATCATGTGCATTCATAAACTGCATAATCAAAATTATAAAAATAGATAGCATGCATCCATCTAATCTACCATTGCATCTCATATACTGAAAAAATAATCAATGTTTGTGTGTACAATTGTAGCAATGTATATAAAGATACATAAAAAATGGCATGAATCATCGAGTGTCTCAAAAGTACATATATATACATCAAGAGAGGTATAAATACAGATAGACTAACATCCATTGCCTCCCGAGGCTATTGGCCTCTATAAAAAACTTGTCCCTGTAGCAGCCTCAGATCCACCTACATCTAGATCACCTAGAGGCGTAGGAGGTGGGCCTGTAACACCTTTTCTCTTTGTACATCCTCACTGCAAGGGTGCCCCCAAAACTCTTTGCATAGGAAGGTTCTCACCGATCTGGGGGCATCACCTGGAAGTATAATGTCCTGTAATAGTTCCCCCTCCTTGTCTCGTATCATAAATCTTAAAGGGTCTCTCAAGTGACCCCTTGTGTTTCAATTTGATCCATTGTCTGAGCCACCTCCTCAGCCCACCCATATCTCTTAATAATAGCATCATAATCTATAGTGAGTGTAGAAATCTCAGTCTGCGCCTGTGCAAGTTGTCCCTGTAGTTTTCCAACATGTCCCTACAACTATCTGACTCATGCCTATGTTTCACTGAGCTCACTTTATAATCTCTCCATTATCCTCTACAATGCAGTGATATGTGCCCGCTGCTAATGTGAGGGCAAGTGATCCAAATACTGGGGCATGGCTGGTGATGTTGTGTGGCTGGTTGTGCTTACCTTGGGCACCCTATGTTTCTTTTATACCCTATGCACCTAAAATTTCACTAGGTCTAGAGGTATAGGTATACTTAATCTCCCCTCCAAATGATTCATCTGGGATCCCCCTGAAGATCTATTCTTTGTGCCTGTACTAGAGGACCACTACCCCCAACACCTCTATCTCCACCCTCATCACCNCCCCCACCACTACCCCCACCTCCAACACCCCACCATCCATGCCACCTCCTTCACCACCCCCACCACCCCTCTCACTCCCACTCCTCCCTTTCAATGTCTCAGCCGAGGTTGGTGCTCATCCTCAAACTATGACATAGGCTCATCTGGTGATGTCAAGTGAGGAAAAGGATGCTCTTCCATAAACTATGTAGTTATCCCACCATCTAAACAATGAACCATCATGTCCTAGGCCTAAGGTCCAAGTTCCATGTACTCTGAGTATGCTACCTTGAAATAAATAGAAGGTCCCTAGTCAAGTCTATCCTTGTGTGCACACACATACAAGGCAATACCTTATGGCATCTCCTGAGTCCTCCCATACTGTTGGAAAACCTAGAAAATAATGAACCTCTCAGTGATGAATGACATGTGCCTAATAAAATATCTCAAAGTAAAAACATATGGCATCTCGCTGGCATCCTTCTGCTAGGGCTCACAATCCAGGTAGGGCCTCAAAACAATAATATCAATGTCATCTAAGAATTTGCGCCAATACTATAAAGGCTCAAAAAGACCACCTGCATATGCATAAATGTAGGGATGTGTGATAGGATGATCCCTGTTTGCTAATGGTCGTGTGACGGGAATGTGCTCCCAGACCCATATCTTAAGTAACATCACTCTTGTAGATAAATTCACACCTCCATCATAAACCACTTGATGAATATCATTATAAATATGGGCCAAAATGCATGTACCTTAGGCATAATGAGTCCTTTGAGAAAGCATTCTCTCTAGCAAATGGCCCCAGCCAAAAAAAAACCCATGTGATCTCTTGTTTGGACTCAAGACACCACCAATCAAACCTGCTAACACTAAATAGAGTGACTCATACATGTGTACTATGTCCATCCATGGCACATTACCAAAAATAGTGTCATTTGTAAATACTCTCCTCAAAGCATGAATCCCCCCATGCTCATCAAAATTGTATGTCATGAGCTCACCCATGACGAGAATTCATAAAATATGGTACGCATCGTTTGGCGTGGCCATCATCTCTCCAATATGCAAGTGAAAGGTGTTAGGATCACAGTTCCACCGCTCAGCCAAAGCTATCAACAAACCCTTGTTCACCCTTTACTAGGGTATATCCAATAGGGAAGCTAATGCATATGCAAAAATAATTGTGCGACCATCCTGGGTCAATCCTATTAGAGTAATAAGTTAATTCTCTTATTAATTAAATCATTTGATTTAATTATTAAAGTCACTTATTATCTCTAGTTTACTCAAGCTAAACTTTAGGCATGTTATAATTAATTCTTTTATTAATTATTCATGCAACCTAGGTTTCTCCACCTTTTGGTGTTTGATCTCCTTTATAAGGATTGATCTCTTTGTATTTCATTTATTCCTTCTCTAAATGAATATTTTGTCTTTCAGGTCATTCTGATTTTTGTCTCCAAGCTTTGCTTTTGTAACATGTTATTTTGCATGCAATGGATCTTGGTAGTTGAATTCTATGAATTCTAACATGGTATCAGAGCCTTGTTGTTGCATCCCGTTCTTTAGTTTTTGAATTTTTTGGAGCTCCGAGGGTTTCAAGTTTTTTCAACAATTTTTGTGTGGATTTAAAGGGAAAAAATTTTTAGAGCACTTTCAGCACAAACCGACCCCGTGGTTGAGCTCAAAAGGCCCCAAAACTCCTATTTTCATATGAGGCACATCCAATTTGGACACAATTGAAATATGGGCCCTCTTTTTTGCATGCATGACATTGGCATGCTTTTCGAGGCAAAAAAAAATGCCTTGGTTTTCATGCCACCTCAGTTTCCATTCTGCCTCAAAATTCATGCCACCATTTTTTTAAATTTTTTTACATGACAATTTGGGTTTCTTGGTTCTCTTCTTGTTTTGGAGCAGTCTTCGGTGTTTTTCTCATAACTTGAGCAAATAGAGGCTATTTTTTTAAACAAGATAGCGTCAAAAATATGTTTCCAAGAGGGAGAGTTTAGCAGGGGTTTCATTTTGATTTTTTTTTTATAACTGGATTTTTTCCAGTCAAAGAGAGCCCTTCTTTTCAGCGCTTCCAGGCCTCTAGAATGAACATACATACTTTGTTTCTTTCTCACAAACAGGCGTTAGAAATCTCTTAATGAGCTCTCTTCAGATATGTGACTCCTTTTATGGAGAAATTATTTAGGAATTTTCCCTTTGATTTTGAAGCATTTATTACATTGTCTCTCCTTATCAATGGAAGATTCAACTTTAGTTGAGCTTCTCACTCCTCACAATTTCCATGTATATAAATCCTGTATGACTTGGGTGTGCTTTCTCTACATGTTTAAGATAGTTTGCTCTTCCATCTTGATAGGTGTGATACCCCTCTTGATATATGGGAGAAGTTCAATCAATGAGTTTTGGGAACTTTAGATTGAGGCAAAATTGATAGCTTTATGTCCTGATACATTTGCTTCTATTTAGGAATTCTTGACGAAATTAAAATCTATCAGATCTATCTTGCAAGGGTGTGGGAAGAATAAGACATATACAGAGTGCATTTACCAGATTCTTTCTAAGCATCGTGCTCCCTTTCAGATATTTTCTTCTACCTTCCATCCCACCATGGATGCTTTAAGTCTACAATTTACCATGCCTACATTTGATATATTTTGTGATCGTTTGACTCGTGAGAATTCAAATCTATCTCAACTTGATTCTCTCACAAGATCACAAAACCATGCATTGGTAGCTCACCTATCTTCAGGGAAGTCAGAGCGGAAACAGATATCTACGACCATAGAGTCTAGGAAGGATTATAGTTCTCATCAATCCTTTGGCCCACCTCCTCTTAAGGGGGGGAAATCAAAGACAAAAATACCTCAGTGTGCTTATTATAAAAATCCCAATCATGATGAGTCTCATTGTTATGCGAAGAAGATAGATGGATATGCAAAAAAAAAAATTCATTTGCAAGCTTTTCTTCGGAAGAGAAACATTGATATTCCTTCTTCTACTTCTCATAGGCTTCTTCTTTATCATCATTCCAGCCACCTGGATGGGACAATGAAAAGGTTCATGCATTATGTGCAACCTCTATTCCACACTCTTCTAGCTAGCTACTGGATTTAGGTGCTTCACACCATATGGCATCTTCTCAGGATTTATTCTTGTCTTTTGAGGCTTCTCCTACCCCACACATTTTTATGGGGAATAACATTGTTATGACTGTATGTGGGAAATTTTCTATTGACATTGATGATGGTGCATTCTATGATGTTCTATGTGTTCTATCTTTGTCCTCTAACCCTCCCTCTATCTATCAAATTAGTCACAGTGGGACAGGGAAGATAGTTGAGTTTACTCCATATTTAGTACACATTAGAGACAGTGAGACAAGCAATATTGTTGCAACAGGGAAAATTGATCATTCTTCCCGCTTGTACTCCTTCTCTCATTTTGGTCCACCATCTCCACTGTCGGAGAATAAATCTCCTTTTTCATGAGAGCCTATTGAGGTGAAGTCGGGTCACTTGAACTTATGTGTAGTTCCTAAGATCAGTGTTCTAACTTCTACACCTCCACCTCATGTTGAGTTTACATCTTTTCATCATGATTCCTCTTCATCTTTTCCAGACATTATCACTCCATGCATCAAGCCACGAACTGTAGTTGTTGAGGACATATTAGAGGATATTCATCTCCTCTAAGGTGATAGATTTAGCACATCTATTGGCCCACCTTTATTGGAGATTACATTACATGATTCTCGCGCATTCTCTTTTAAGCATCAGCTAGGCCTTCTAGCTTTTCCTCACATTAAGGGGTTTCCTCTTCTTTGTCCAGCGCCTTTGTTTCTTTTACAGTGGAGCCATATTGGTTCGATCATCAAAATATGGGTTCTATCATTTTGGGGGGATTGTTGGTGTTTTAAAATGTTTATGCTTTGAAAGCTACCAATATACCTTGAGATGGATTTTAAGAGTGGTTAGCTCCAAATATGTGAGGATCTTAAGGTAACTGGACCAACTATAGGGACAAGACTTCCCTCTGCACTTTTGGTTTTGCAGGACCAAGGCAGGTGTACCTAATCCAACTCAATATACAATACTTTAACTCTCTCTGGATTTATATAGAAAAAAATGGTAAGAAAGTACTAAATGGTAACCACTCATTCATTAACTCTCCATTACCATGAAGGACACACAACCAACAACCATAAAACTTAGGAAAGGATTAAAAATAGTTTTGATGTTTTAAAAGGCAAGAATATAGCCAAACCCATCCAGACATGTATCACTATAGAAATACTAATTCCTGATCAGTGCTTTATCCATTGGGGATTAAACTCTACTATAGATACACAACACAAGAACTAACTACCATCAAAGATTCAAAGCCATACATACAACTAATCCAGACCATACACTTCTTATAAAATCCTTATGCAAATTAAGTGAGTTTATGTCATATCTAGAGCATCATTTAATTTAATCTTAGATCAAAACTAAGGACTAATAACATATACATGGATAAATTCCATGTAGTGAATCAGAAGATCCAAAACTCAAGAAATAGGCACAGAGGAGAGACTTGAATCTGAAATATCTATATTAAGTATAAAGAACCATGTTCTTATTTCAAACTATTTCAAAACATATACCACTTCAATAAATGATAAAGAAATGCAACTTTCTATTCTATCTTAACACAATCTAGAATTACATCTGCTATATCCCTCACTGAAAACAACTATGCAACTTAATGCCTTTTCTATTTTCTCACTTTCCAGCCTCTACTAAATGATCTTGGAAATCCCTTTATAAGAGAAGGATTGTAACAAGCTTCAGATCATTTTAGGGCAAAAGACCAACAACTAGGTCATTTAAGATATTAAAAACATTAACTCATTTCAACTACCCTGTCGTCAACCAGAAGTAAACTCTGTCATCAATCCACTTTGCACAATATGATCTGTAGTCGCCAGTCATCTTAATCTTAAAGAACATTCCCTAGAAAAGGAATATGGAATTTCTATGTTTGTATCAACTCATTAGGGAATGTATATCTTCAAAATAAATATAGTCCTCCAACCACCAGACTCGGGAACATATCCATCATTAAAGCATAAAAGACAGGGAGTCGACTAAAGGTTTTAAAAAATCTACAAATCTAATCAGAAACCCTAAGTATTAGATTACCTCATAAAAACATTTAGAACTGCCCAATTTTCCTTCACACAGCATCCTACAGCTGTGTAGACACAACCCATGAGATCAAATTTGATCTATTTACTCAGCAGCTTGGAAAGCAGAGCCACCACTTCAAAACCCTTAGAAATATATTTAAAATTTTGAAAGAATCTGATATAATGGTCACACTTGATGTGGAAAACCCTATCAAAGACCTAGATTAAAATTTATATCAACTTTAAAACACAATCGCAGATCATCTTTAAAAAACACCCGGGCACCAAGATCTCAAAATGCAGCTTGTTGCTCCGTCGCAATCCCGCAATGACTAGCTTTCAAGCAACTCCTGATCAAAGCAATGTGCCAACTATTAGATTGAAGTATATCTGCTATCTTTAGCTTTCTTTAGAAACCTAGACCCACGATCTAAGATGGCCACATGGGGAATAGGCGCAATGCCTTAATGAACATATATCTTGCATCTTTAGTTTGAGGCATAGCACACACCATCAGATTAAAATAGACATGCTTGATCCTTTACCTCTTGGTCCCACTTCAAAGAGATCTCAACTTGAACATGTGTCAGCACGACACAATCCTGTGATGAATAATTCTACTGCATCTTTTGTTTAAGGTAATGCACCATCCATTAGATCAAATCAAATATGCTCACACATTAACTTCCTTCAGGCTACGGAAACTGCAAGACCCACAAGTTTGACTGGACACGTGGCACTCAGGTGCAATGCCTTGAAGACAAAACATCGATCACTTTTCCTTTGAGGCATAGTGCCCACCGTTGGATGAATTTTGATCTAATTGGCTTTTATCCTACCACTGGCTAAGAATAAGCGGGCCCCATAATCTAACGATTGACACTTGTCAGCCAGGCGCGATGCCTTAAAGATTATTCAATGAGCAAATTCCCTTTGAGGCAATGCAACCACCGTTATATCAGAAAGATCTGATCTAACTTCAATTTTACCTTTATCTCAGCTCGGTCTTGCCATTTGCAACATGTTTCTCAGGTTCAATGCCTTGATGATTATACTAGCTACATCTCGCGATTAAGGAATCACGCTTGTCGTTAGATGAAAAGTGACTTGCACGATACTTGGGAAAAGGTAAAATGTCGCGGGGACTTTAAACTTAGGAAAACTTAGTGTAGACCCCGCTAGGACTTAGGAAATATTAAAGCAAAAAAGGGCCCTATGCACGATGACTTAAACACATGGGATAAAGACTTAAGTGATTGGAAAAAGTAACATAATTTTATAAAAAACACCAAGACATAGGGTTTTTGTCATGAAATGAACCAAGGTTTAAGAACAAAGCCACTAGGGTTTGAGAACCAAGTTTTGAAACATTGTACAAACCTGAGCATGACTCAGAACCATGAAATTTTTTATAGTCCTAACAGTGGCTCTAATTGGGGATGTATGTCTCTTGCATGCCTAACAAGATTCCAGAATCTCAAGGTTAAGCAGGCCACCTACGGAAAGGAAACTACCCTAAAGAAGACAAAAACAACAGGAATATATACAACCAAAACTTATCTACAACCGACTGCTTAGTAGAGTTGCACAACCTCTACCTCTTTATCGCCCTGATTTAAAGGATTCAAACCAAGCTTGATGGCCTAGAGCCATCAACAAAAATTAAATTCAGCTTGCATCTGTCAAAAACAAAATTTTCTGCTTCCTACTCTGGAAACAAGCTGAAAATGCCACTTTCATATGTCTGATCAGACCTACTAACACTTTCCATTAGTTCATCACAAAAAAATGTATCACCATACTCACCATTTCATCCTATATGGAAATCGGGCAAACTTTGAAAATATAAACCATGTGGCATATGCATGTTGCATTCATTTGGTAAAAAGAAATCATACCAAATGCAATATTTATCAGTATCAAAGCCAATGCCGCATTCTATGCAATCATAACCCAACTGAGAAAGACACTTATGCTCTGCCATATAGCTGGTATCGACATCATCATATCCACCCGCATCAATAGTTTGCACCTCAAAGGAGAATCTATCACCTTCAACTTCATATACTTTATGCAAACATTGAGGAAACTCATAATTTGACACATGATCTGGCCTACTCTCCATATTATAGGAGACAACTTCCTGGGAATATTCAAAATATGGATTATCATTAACACCAAAGACTACATGTGTGCCACATTTACCCTTTGCAAGAGAATACATATCAACACTTGAATAAGAAGAATGTTCAACACTATCATCTTCAAAACATGAAAACTCCTTGTCATGATCCTTATTCTCCTCTTTAGAAGAGTTATCATCCTATATTCCATCACTGGTTTGCATATCCATATCAGAGTCCCCTAAATAAATCACTTGTAATTTATTTAGCTTATACAAACCATTATCCTCTATGTTGGAGGGAGATAACTCATCCACACTTTCATCATGTGCTTGCATACTTTGAGTAACTGAAAGACCATCCTACAGTGGTCCAATGAATGATTTAGAATATGAAAAGGATTCATAATCTACATAATTATCCCAATCAATACTCAACATCATACCATGAACCTCTTCATCCTTAGAATCTGGAACTGCACACATGCCTTCATTATCTGATATATCATATTCAATTTTGTTGTAGCCTAGTGACATAGAAGCACATGAGGAATAAAAAACACACATGTCAGAATCTTGATCATCTGATATACAGTATTTGTCAAACTCAATGTGTGTTGGGTGTAAGAACTCAGAGCTATCCCTCCCTAAATATCTCAGATATTCACAAGTCAGGAACTCATAAATTTGTTCACTATGAAGTGAACCATTATCATCACTTATACCCACTTATGATATGTGTACGCCTCTCTCTCTCCAGATTCCCACAACTTTCCAAGGGCGGGGGTTAGTAGCAAAGGTTCACAAGTGAATGCAAATCAAGTATACAATGACTACTAAACGAATAACAGAAACGTGAGCAATAAAATGTACAAGCAAGAGAAAGGAAAACAAGTAAATGCAAACCCCTCGATGCTTGAAGCTTCTATTGTTTCTCTCTACTCCTTCCGAAACACTGTTCTTGATGCTCAGTATTGGCGGGGTGGCGTCTATGACTTGAGAAGCGTCGAAAATTTGATATTTGAAATGTGTGTGTGTGATTGCAAGATGGCTTGAATGCTAGAACCAAACTGACATAGTAATGGCGCACAAGAGCTTGAAATCCTGGATCCTTCAAATGGTTATGAAGGATTTATTATATAGGAAATGATGATGAAATGAATGGTTGA
>MU227660.1:170823-194251 GCA_018584345.1 Thuja plicata
GAATGCTAGAACCAAACTGACATAGTAATGGTGCACGAGAGCTTGAAATCCTGGATCCTTCAAATGGTTATGAAGGATTTATTATATAGGAAATGATGATGAAATGAATGGTTGAGATCAATCCCAGGGATAGGGAGATGAACGGTTGAGATAAAAAAGGAACAGGAGAGATCCTCAGTAAACTCCACCTCTTTATTTGGTTAAAAGGAGATAGAGTTTGGTTAACTGAGGAGCTAATTATGAGTTACCTTTTTGAATTGAAGAGGTGGGTGAAGTTACCCATGTGGACTGGAGAGATGGGTGGAGTAACCCATGTGATCTAATTGGAGTTATCTCTTTGAAGATAAATGAGTATTTAATTCATTTATTTATTAATTGTTTTCAACATGTGAGATAATTGAATTCTTTTTTATTAAGAATTGCTTTATTTGATGAAATTAAATTAATTTAATTGAAATTAATTTAATTGGAAGGATTTAATTAGTAAGTTTAAATATTTGGATTTAAACTATAGGAGATTGAGTTTAATTAATTAAATAATGATAATTAATCAATTAAAGATTAATTAATTAAATAAAATTAATTATTTAATTAATTTTGGAAATTGGATTAGATGATTTGAGAAATGAAATTAGAAGAAAATAGATGATTAATTAATGATTAAGAAACCATTAATTAATAGATGAAAATTAGTGTTTTTAATGTAAAGTCGCAAGCCTATCCATTTTAGGGTGTCTACAATATGTAGTAACAAGTATCATCTTCATTTATCCAATCACTATCCTCCTGCTGAATACACATATCCTCTACATCATACTGAGAAGGAGCATCATTTTCATGATTACAAGAGAGGGCATCCAGACTAGACAGATCTCTATCATATTGGTTTCCATCATTCTCAATATTAGTATCATTAGGCACAACCTCATGCGTAACCTCAGATTTAATATCTTCAATATCAGAAACTCGAATTGAAATTTCTTGGCTCATGTCATTGTATGCAAAGGAATCATCACAACAAATTACATTTGCATCATAATCATCCCCCTGTTGTTCACACAAATCTTCCTTAAACTGAGACAAGTAGACTACCCTATTATGCCAATAAAAAAAATCCTACATATTTAAAAGAAACATTGTCAATTATAGATTCATCCTCATCACCTTGATATTCACTATCTTCATCATCAGCATGACTACAGTAAGCATCGTCAGCACAACTAGAGTCAACATCATCAGCATAACTAGAGTCAACATCAAGTGCATTTTTAGATTCAGATTTCTCATTCCAATCTATCCATTTTTTAGCATGTTCAATACCTTATTCTCTACGAGATGCAGGCTAATTGACTGATTTAGGCACACAAAGCTCTAGAAAAAAATCAATATATGTAGACTCTTGAAGTTCAACACCCTCTAGAAGCTTATCAAAGGCATTACAAAATCTTCTATAAAACAAATGTGTTGATTCTTCCTTCCTCTCTCCTATATGTCTTCTTAAAAACACTATTGCTTCCTCTTGGATGATCTGATGTACCTCATGTGCAATATCCTCAAATTTAGGATCCTCAATATCCTTTATCCACTCTCTGATATACTCAATACAATCTACCCTCAAGGAAGCTGGCCAATCAACTGAATTAGGAATACAAAGTTTCAAGAACACATTAACCCAAACTGACTCCTAAGGACAGAAAGGAATATCAAAATCCCTTATTGTAGCAAGAAACCTCTTATAAAAAATAAATGAAGATTCTCCCACCTTTCTTTTTATTCTTCTTTGTAGAAACAAAATAATCTCTCCTTGGATCTCTTGTTCTCTCAATGTAATCTCCCTTTCTTCAGGATCTTTGTCAAGATAAGGTAAAGACCCTCCACATATAGACATTGCAGAATCCCTAACTTCTATGTCACCATATTTCTCCTTAAAACAATCTTCTAGCTCATTATTAGATCCCACAGAATCATGAGGTAATCCTTTAAACCAATCCCTAGCATCCTCAACTAGAAACTGAACAAAAAGTTTCATCATTACATCCTCATGTACAATGTCATAGTCATCCATCATATCTGTAAACTTCATTAAATGCTTTTCACAAGTGATGACATTATTCCCAACAAATTTAGGAAGTCTATCTCTAATTTTATTTGGAATAGCATTAGGATAACTAGGGATACCAATAAAAGAAAACTGTTTGCACCTTTTTGTATGAACCGGTCTCTTTTGAAATGGATTATCAGTCTGAGAAGTAGATGCTTTGGCTTTTGATGTTGCAATAATCTCAGTATCAGCATGATAAGGTCTAGAAGACTACATGATAAAATTAATCATTTTATTCATATCTAAATTATTAGCCTCCAATATTGCTAATTCAAGTTCTTTGGCCAATATCTCCTTTTCACTTCTAGGCATCTCATGATCAGTGTCCAATTTAGACATTGGATCCACTTGGAACCTTGTGAATCTTAGGTTCATTTATGTTAACTAATACATACTTCCTCTTGATTTTGCAAAATGCAATTCTAATCTTGAAGCATGCAAACCTCTATCCACATCTTGTTCTTTCTCTTAGTGCTTAGATCACTCAATAAGGAAACATTTATAACCTTGAAAAATAAAATACCTGTATGTGTTGTAGAAGTTGCAAAAAATATTGATATGAAGTCACCTCCAAATCACCTTTCAAAAACCTTTGGTAGAGTCACCACCTCTTTGCAGAGGAAAATTTTGAATTAGTTGAGAAATATTTCCAAACTCTAACCTTCTTTAAAACCAGAAAACTCACAACACACCCCTAATAGGGTATCATATAGATTCCTCCTTTAACTATGCTCTTAATTATAGGAGCCCAAACATTTCCTTTATCTCCACTACAAGTCCATCTTTTCATCTTTCTCCAAACATGCTGGTACAATCAGAGAACTCAGAGTTGTCACTCACCACTTGTGAGATATTATGTGTATATCCTTTTATGAAATTTATACTTCTTGGACAGTATTGCAATGATAGACAAAACAAAATCTAACTCACTTTATAAGTAAGAGTAATACTTCTTTGTAGCACATGACTCTATAGCTTCTAGCACATGACTCTCCCCAGTCGAGTCACCATTTTGTTGGTGACTCAGATGGGCAAACTCATCTAAAAATTGATTTGACTTATTTATACCAGAGCTTCCAGGATATTAACAAGCTTTAACAACTCTCCCCAGTGAAGTCGCCATTTTGTTGATGTTTTAAAATGTTTATGCTTTGAAAGCTACCAATATACCTTGAGATGGATTTTAAGAGTGGTTAGGTCCAAATATGGGAGGAACTTAAGGTAACTAGACCAACTATAGGGACAAGTCTTCCCTCTGCACTTCTGGTTACGAAGGACCAAGGCAAGTGTACCTAATCCAGCTCAATATATAATACTTTAACTCTCTTTGGATTTATATAGAAAAAATGGTACGAAAGCACTAAATGGTAACCACTCATTCATTAACTCTCCATTACCATGAAGGAAACACAACCAACAACCACAAAACTTAGGAAAGGATGAAAAATGGTTTTAATGTTTTAAAAGGGCAGAACATAGCCAAACCCATCCAGACATGTATCAGTATAGAAATATTAATTCCTGACCAGTGCTTTATCCATTGGGAAATAGATTCTACTACAGATACAAAACACAAGGACTAACTATTGTCAAAGATTCAAAGCCATAAATATAGCTGATCTAGACCATACACTTCGTATAAAATCCTTATGCAAAACAAGTGAATTTATGTCATATCTAGAGCATCATTTAATTTGATCTTAGATCAAAACTAAGGACTAATAACATATACATGGATAAATTCCATGTAGTGAATCAGAAGATCCAAAACTCAAGAAATAGGAACAGAGGAGAGACTTGAATATGAAATATATGTATTAAGTATAAATAACCATATTCTTGTTTCAAACTGTTTCAAAACATATACACTTCAATAAATGCAAAAGAAATGCAACTTTATATTCTATCTTAACACGGTCTAGAATTACATCTGCTATATCCCTCACTCGAAACAAGTATGCAACTTAATGCCTTTTCTATTTTCTCACTTTCTAGCCTCTACTAAATGATCTTGGAAATCCCTTTATAAGAGAAGGATTGAAATAAGCTTCAGATCATGTTAGGGAAAAATACCAACAACTAGGTCATTTAAGATATTAAAAACATTAACTCATTTTAACTACACTACCTTCAACTAGAAGTAAAATCTGTCATCAATCCACTTTGCACAATCTGATATATAGCCACCAATCATCTTAATCTTAAAGAGCATTCCCTAGCAAAGGAATATAGAATGTCTCTATTTGTCTCAACTCATCAGGGAATGTATGTCTTTGAAATAAATCTAATCCTCCAACCATCAGACTTGGGAATAGATCCATCATTAAAGCATAAAAGACATGGAGTTGATTAAGGGTTTTAAAAAATCTACAAATCTGATCAGAAACCCTAAGTATCAGATTACCTCATAAAAACATTTAGAACTGCCTAATTTTCCTTCACATAACATCCTACAACTGTGCAGACATGACCCAGGTGATCAAATTTTATCTATTTACTCCTCAACAACTTGGAATATAGAGCCACCACTTCAAAACCCTTAGAAATATATTTAAAATTTTGAAAGAATCTGATATAACAGTCCCACCTAACACGGTAAAACCTATCGACGAACTAGATTGAACTTTATATCAACTTTAAAACACAACCGTAGATCATCTTTAAAAACATCCAGGCACCAAGATCTTAGAATGCAATCTGTCGCAATCCCATAATGACTATCTTTCAAGCAACTTCTGATCAAGGCAATGTGTCAGCCATTAGATTGAAGTAGATATGCTCCATCTTTATCTTTCTTTAGAAACCTAGACCCACTATCTAAGATGGCCATGTGGTGAATAGGCGCAATGCCTTAATGAACATCTATCTTGCATCTTCAGTTTGAGGCATAGCACACACCGTCAAATTAAAAAAGACATGCTCAATCCTTTACCTCTTGGTCCCACTTCAGAGAGATCTCAACTTGGACATGTATCAGAATGACGCGATCCCGCGATGAATAATCCTATTGCATCTTTTGTTTAAGGTAATGCTCTAGCCATTAGTTCAAATCAAATTTTCCCACACATTAACTTCCTTCAGGCTAGAATAGCTGCATGACCCATAAGCTAGGCTAGACATGTGGCGCTCAGGCACAATGCCTTGAAGACAGAACATTAATCACTTTTCCTTTGAGGCATAGCGCCCACCATTGGATGAATTTTGATTTGATCGACTTTTATCCTGCCGCTGGTTATTAATAATTGGGCCCCATAATCTGACAATTGATACTTGTTAGCCAAGTGCGATGCCTTAAAGATTATTCAACAAGCAACTTCCCTTCGAGGCAATGCGACCACCGTTAGATCAAAAATATCTGATCTAACTTTAATTTTACCTTTATCTTAGCTCGGTCCCGCCATCTGCCACGTGTTGCTCATACGCAATGCCTTGATGATTATACTGGCTACATCTCACAATTAAGGAATCACGCTTGCCGTTAGATGAAAAGTTGCTTGCACGACACTTAGGAAAAGGTAAAATTCTACGAGGACTTTAGACTAAGGAAAAATTAGTGTAGACCCTGCTAGGACTTAGGAAATATTAAAGAAAAAAGGGCCCCAAGCACGATGACTTAAACACATGGGATAAAGACTTAAGTGATTGGAAAAAGTAAGATCATTTTATAAAAGACACCAAGACATAGGGTTTTTTTTCATGAAATGAACCAAGGTTTAAGAACAAAGCCACTAGGGTTTAAGAACCAGGTTTTAAAACATTGCACAAACATGAGCATGAATCAGAACCATGAAATTTTTTACAACCCTAACATGGCTTTGGATTCTCGATCCTCTCTCATGGTGGGGTTGGTTGTACTTATGGTTTTGAGAGATTCTCTTGAGCCTTTCTTTTTCTAGTTGCTTTTCCCATCTATTTTTGGAGTAAAGTTTTTTCCCATGTGGTTTTCTCTATTTCTCCACTTTACAGAGATTTGGTTGTGATTAGGTACCTGATCAGGCCTTATTTTTGGGACCCAAATTTCTTGCTTTTAGTAGTTGTTTCTAGGTTTTAGGTTCTCCTTAAGTTTATCTTAAGGGGGTGTTAGAGTAATAAGTTAATTCTCTTATTAATTAAATAATTTAATTTAATTATTAAAGTCACTTATTATCTCTAGTTTGCTTAAGCTAAACTTTAGGCATGTTATAATTAATTCTTTTATTAATTATTCATGCAACCTAGGTTTCTCCACCTTTTGGTGTTCGGTCTCCTTTATAAGGATTGATCTCTTTGTATTTCATTTATTCACTCTCTGAATGAATATTTTGTCTTTTAGACCATTCTGAGTTTTGTCTCCAAGCTTTGCTTTTGTAATAGGTTATTTTGCATGTAGTGGATCTTGGTGGTTGAATTCTATTAATTCTAACAAATCCTAGGATCATACTGAAGGTCTTGGGGTACTGACCCCAAGTCATCAAAACATCATGATGCTCCTATAATCAAAACATATCATAAATTCAACAACCTACCTATTGATAGATTAATCCATTAAATCTATCTATCCTATCAACCAATATATCGATCAATCAACACATCACTCAATTAATCATTAGCTCATTTGAGATTTTGATCAATCTCATTGAGAATCTATATATGAGTCTCACCTATCATGAGGTCACACATCACATCATCAATAAAAAACAATATAATCAATCATCTAAATAAGTTGACTAATTATTAAACATGGTCAAAACTCAGATTGATGATTCATATGTACTATTCTATGCAAGGTATACACTAAAAAAATCAAATGCGGAATTATGTTTTGTGTATGCACTAATAAACCTTTCATATGCACTAAAACATCAAATGTGCTAAATTGTTTGTTACATGCACTAATTTTTTTATCCCATGCACTAAAACCCACACACGCTAATATGAAAATCACATGCCCTATTTTATGACCTATATGTGCTAAAACTATAAATGCTAATGTGATAAACTATGATTTGTATGTGCTAAAAGATGCATCAAATGTGCTAAAACTTGTAGGATTTGAGAGATACAAATCTACAGAACGCCAAGAATACCTGCATGCAAATAACCTGTTACATGAGAGAAGCTGAAAGGAGGAAAAAGCAAAACTCAGAAAGTACTCAAAGTGTGAGAGCAAAAATGTATTCTGAATTACTTCACATTAATTACAAAGTTCAACCTTAAAAAGTTGAACAAAACCCTAAAAGGTAAAAGCTAGGTTGCACATTAATAATTAATAAAAGAATTATTTATTAATGCACCTAAGAGAAAGCTTAAGCACTAAAGAGTAATAAAACAACTTAACTAATTAAATCAACATGATTTAATTAATAAGTGATTACTCTAACACCCCCCTTAAGCGAAGCTCAGGAGATAAGCTAACCTAGCACAGCTATGAAAGTAGGAAAAAATGGGTCCCGACAACAAGGCCTGATCAGGGTACCCAAGTACAAAAATATCTGTAAAGAGGAGAAATAGAGAAAACCACATGGGAAAAACCCTACTCCAAAAAGAGATGAAGCCTAGAGAAGGACTGAAGAAGCCTCCAAACTAGAGAATGTCCCCAAAAATAGGAACAAAGAAGGAACATGTAGAACACCTCTGAAGCAAGAAGCTGCAAACACTATCAAAAAGTAACTGCTGGAACCTCCACTATAATAGAACATGATCAGGTAGAGAAGACTGTAAACAAATCCTGAAGAGTTGATCAATCGAAGATGGAAGAATGCCTCCAAAATAGGAAAGAAAGAAGAGTGTCCATATGGTAAATGATCCATCTCACCAAAATGCATAGGTACCAGCCACTACATCCGCCTAGTACATAGGACCAAATACTGAATACATAGATCACTCCATCGAACCAAGGAAGCATTAGAACCAACAGGAGATACCCCCATAATGCTGAGTAGGGAGAGGTATGATGGGTACACTAAAACAAACTACCAATAAATGATGCATGATGAAGAGTGTATAAGCACAAATAAAGTATGTGTCAAGGACGATCAGTCACTGACACACATGAGGCTAATATCGTGGAAGGGACACTCACTTGACAAAGGTAGATGGCAAAAAAAGTAAACATCAAACCCCCCATGACACTTTATAATGTAGTGCGAGTACAATAAAAATCAAGCATGCATCATATATCACTTTATCTTAGTGTGTTTGCATAAAATGCTACAGAAATAGATGTATACAATGTTCAGAAAAGGAAATGATCCCAAGACCTAAAACATCAAAGATATCTACTAGAATGCCATCAAGCAAAAAATAAATACATAGATACAAGGAGTAGAATCTGGGTGTGAGACCTATAGAAGAAGAAAGAGAATGGAAGCAACTTTCTGACGCCATGCGGAAGTCAAAAAAAAGAGTTTGGAGGAGCGAGATATAGTGACTCAAGCACAAAAATGAAACCCTCACTTTGATTGGCAAAAAACCCTGCAAGATAGAAAAATCAGATAATCAAATTGGAAAATAAAAAAGTCTCGGAACCAACTTTCCGTCGATATCTCGTTTGACGAAAAATGCCTCTGTTTGTTCAAGTTATGAGCAAAAAACTACGAGTAGGTCAAAACCAAAAGATCTGGAAGAAACTCAGCCAAAAATGGCGAAGCCCGACTAAACTGGTGAAAAACTTCAAAAAAAAGACTGCCTCCAAATTTCCCACCAAAATGGCAGAAAAAAAACATTACTTTTTTAATGAAAAATAATAATAAAAACAACAAAATTTTTTTTAAGAAAAAACAATTAAAAAACAACATGTATTTTTTGCAAATAAAACATAAAAAAATAGTATTTTTTTTTTAAGAAAAAAACACACAAAAAACATTTATATATATTTTTTATTTTAAAAAAATATTAAATTTTTTTTTTATTAAAGAAAAAAACATAAAAAAAACTTTATATTTTTTGTTTTAAAAAAATATTAAAAAAATAGGGCTGTCATTTTCCCTCTCCTCCATGCAACTGGATGACACAGAAATTGAGGTGGCACAAAAATTGAGGCAGAATAGAAACCGAGGTGGCATGGAAACCAAGGCATATTTTTGCCTCGTAAAGCGTGTCAAGGGCTGTGAATGCAAAAAATAGGGCCCAAATTTCAATTATGTCCAAAATGGACAAACTTTATATGAAATTTTAGTTTCCCAGGCCTTGTGAACACGATGGTGAGGTCCGTTTGGGCCCAAAATACTCCAAAAGAAACATCACCCATATATTGAAGATAAAAACCCCAAAAAGCTAAAAAATTTCCCTTTCAAAAACACGCTTCAAACACTCCAGAACAGGCAGCGACAGAGGGGCTCTGATACCATGTAGGATTTGACAGATACAAATCCACGGGATGCCAAGAATACCTGCATGCAAATAACTTGTTACAGGAGAGAAGCTAAAAGGAGGAAAAAATAGAACTCAGAAAGTACTCAAAGTGTGAGAGCAAAAATGTATTTTGAATTACTTCACAATAATTACAAAGTTCAACCTTAAAAAGGTGAAAAAAACCCTAAAAGGTAATTACTTTGTATGTACTAAAACATGAGTGAAAATCAGAAAACCATCTTAAAACATGATTTTTTTTGAAATTCTAATGAAAGAAGCAAGATTTTGAGGTACATACTAAGGGCCCGTACTCTGATGGTTTCTCGTGACGTCAAACTCTCTCAAATTGGTGCCTGGCATAGGGAATCACTATCATGCTAGCAGGAAGGCTCTCTCTGTCTCTGTCTCTCTCTCCAAGGTAAATTTCTAAATGAAGTGAAAATGAGGGTAAAAAAACATTTTTACCCCTTATAAGCCCCTTTTACCCAAGGGTATTTAAGTAACATTACATTATTTTTCACCTTGGACATCAAATTCAACACAGACTATCTATTCCATCACTTTTAATGGTATATGAATAAAAAAATTTCAAAAAATATATTTTTAATGGAAAAATCCAATTAAAAAATAATCCAAAACTTGAAAAAAATTTCTCGATTCATCTCCTAAGGGGGCATGCATGCAATATCAACAATTCTCTGGTATGGGGTGTACGCACCCTAAAATGGTCGCCTAGACTATGGGCTCCCATTTTTCAATTTATCAAATTCCTGAATCAATGCTTTGCAACATTTTAATTCAAATCAATTTCCTTGATCAAATCGTAATTATTTCAATTATTTCAATATTTCCCAAGGTTTGATCATTTCATCAATAATCTTATTTAATTAAAAGAAAACATCCCTTTTAATTAAATAAAATAATCTTACTTAATTAAAAGAAAACCTCTCTTTTAATTAAATAAAATAATCTTCTTTAATTAAAAGAAAATCCCTCTTTTAATAAAATAAAATCCTCACTTAAAGCTCTCTTTTTGATGAAAAAAAGGAAATAAATTAAATAAATCAAATAAAAATTCCTTTTTCTCTACACCTATTCCTAAGTGGTGGGTTTTTTCCTCTTACTTGCCTTTTTAGGGATTTATCCCACATTGCTCTTGATGATGCATTCCTCTCCACACTTTCCTTTATAAGGAACCCTCTCCTTCTCATTTAGGAATCCAAGATTTTATGTTATTGTTATGCTGCAGGTTTTAGAGAGCAATTTTGGAGGAGAGTTTGAGCACTTGAGCTTGAACATTGCAAATTCTCTTTTCTTGTCTTCTTATCTCATGCATCCATGGCAATCCATTTAGATTACTCTTGCACTTGCATGTTAGATTAGATTCATATTTCATTTCATAGAATAATCTTGCATGCATATTTATTTTCATAGATTAGTTTGCTTTCATGCATTGTTATCATATAAAATAGCTTCCATTTTTATTTGAATGCATATTTGATGATCACAGAGACTAGCATTCTTTCTTTTCCTCTTTGAATCTCTCATTTCATGGTGTACTTTCATGGACACAAACTAGGTCTAAACTGAGGGCCTCCATTATAAACCCTTGCAGTCCATGAATAAAGATCTATGAGTCGCCATTTGAGACCTTATTCTTGAGCAATCTTGGATATAATGACTCATAGGAGTGTGTCAACATTTTAGCACACATTTTTTGCACCCACCATGGGGCAACCCACCTTTGCATGCTGGTTTTGGTTATTTTTGGAGCTAACCCCCTTGTGCAGATTTGCTTGGAGATGAAACCCTAAATTTTTAAAGATTTCATCATATCTCCCAAATGTCTTGGAGTTTCAGTCTGAATTATTTTTTGTAGGTTGGCGACATATTAGAGAAGCTTCAGTAAAAAATTTAGAATTTTTTGAGGTATTGTGAAATTTTTATAATTTTTTCTTTATTTTTCATAAAACATTAATTTTCAGCGTAAATCAGCATATTTTCTAGAAATTTTTACATTTTCAGAAAGGTATTTAAATTCTATAGGGGGTCCATTCTTTGTGTTTTAAATTTGGATGTAATATTATATCTCATTTGGTCGATTTACGAAAACTAGTCTATTTTGGGAAAACGGCTCCCTAGGGCACAAATGAAAAGATCTTTTTAAAATTCTAACATTTTTGAAAATCTATCTATTTTTTAAGNTAAATTCTATAGGGGGTCCATTCTTTGTGTTTTAAATTTGGATGTAATATTATATCTCATTTGGTCGATTTACGAAAACTAGTCTATTTTGGGAAAATGGCTCCCTAGGGCACAAATGAAAAGATCTTTTTAAAATTCTAACATTTTTGAAAATCTATCTATTTTTTAAGAGGGGTCTCTTTTGTGTATTTAGGGTTTGGGATCCGAATTCATGTCATATAGGTCTAATATTATTGACTAGGTCAAAAATCAAAATTAAAAAAAGGGCATTTAATGATTAGCTTGCACTTATTTTTCACATGGTTCAATGCATGATATGAGTTGTCATTTGGATTATTTGTTGGTTGTTTTTTTTTATCGGTAATGATAATTTTATTGATATTTGAAAAACATAGTTACAACGATGCCAAGCATGGCTACAAGATGAAAAACAATTCAGAATCGCAACCCAAAATGCATTGTCTACAATCCAAAATTCCCTGAGCTATTATGGGGGCCATTAATGATAACAACTATACAACCAAACATCTTAAAAACCCTATGCAGACCCACGACAGAACCAGGCTATGGCCTCCTCCTTGGAATAGTTCTGAAAACCCCCTTCCCCATCCACCAGGCCTTCGTTCTGCTTGCTGCCTGTGCCACCTTCATCAGCATCAGCATTCACACCTTGAGCACTACCTTTCACCTTGGGCACCTTCCTTCCTATCTTTGGAGTGATTTTCCTTCTCACCTACGGCCTTCCGTTATCTCCAACCATTGCAATAGAATTTATCGAGGTGCTCTTGCAAACCCTTCTCCCAAGCCCGTCACCTTCAAGCGCCTCCCATTTTTTCTTTGCCAGCACTTCCAACAGATCTTTCCAACCGGCGTGAGTGCGTGCAAGGTGGGAGTCCTCAGGACTGGCCAAAGACCAGACAACAAGTGGCCGCGACTCCCGCCGCCCATGCCCTATCATTCGGATGGGGTCCTTTCCTTTATGCAGGCTGAGCCCCACCTTCGTCTTTTCAAACACTTCTTCAATGCCATCAATCCATTTGATGGCCATACATTGTCTAACTATAGACTGCACTTCAACTATAGACTTGGCCACCATTAGGCCCAAGGCCACAAACAGAGAGGAGACATATAAATTGGTGCGAGGTTTCCACCAAGTTTGAAGGTAATGTTCCCCGAATATTTTGCCAAGCGCGTTCCAGAATTCTTCCCCGTCCTCGGTGAAAATATTTTTGAGCCTTTTCACAGTATTCGGTCCCATGAAAGCTGGGATTTGGACATCCGTCCATCAAGAGAAGTTTGCCTCCATCTTTCTGAAAATTGCGTGCTTTCTGTCAATGTATTATGTTTTGTTTGCTTTGACTTGGGCATAAAAAGGCTGTGGAAGCCTCTCAAAACATGGCCTTCAAGGGCCATCATTTCGACTTAACTCCCTCTGACAGTATTACTGCATCTTGTACTTCCACCTCCCTTACATACTGCAAAATCCCCTAAAATCAAGGTTGCATCATCACCTTACGATACGTGAAACAAATGACTCCCGCACAACTCGTCTGCCGTCAGCAAGGCCAAATCATCGCATGCCAGTGGGAAAAGATTCCTTGCCATTTGAAATGCAAGAATGAAAAGCTTAGTGTATAGTCTAGGGTTGTTTTTTATTAAAAGTCATTAAAGACTTAGCTGTGGGCTGGTTCTCAAATCCTCAAACAACTCAAACTTGTCTTCTAGAGACCAGTCGGCTCCCACATTGGATAAATTGTTTGCTAAGTCATTTGCAGCTCTAACCACATGTGTGATTTTGAAATCTTCAAATCCCTCCAACAAGGCCCGAATCCTTTTAATATGCTTATTTAGGTACCATGTGTCCATCTATCCCTTTGCAATGCCATTCACAACTAGAAGTGAATCCCCTTCAAGGTGGTCTTGTCTTAGTTCTAGTTTTTTTGCCATTAGAGTGGCTTCCACAGTTGCAAGGCACTCGACTTCATTGTTAGTCCCATCTTTTAGCCGTTTGGCCCCAATTGCCAAAATATCACCAGTCTTGTCCCGGGCTATGAAACCAATTCCATAAACACCTGGGTTGCCCCTGGAGGTTCCATCAAAATTGATTTTAACCTATCCGGGGGATGGGGTTTGCCAAACACTCAGTTTGTCCCTCTGTGCCCCTACCAAAGGTTGAGCCCTTCCAAGCCCATTAACGGGTATTATTTGTTGGTTATTATTTCTCCTAACAATTGATTTTTAGATCTAAGCCTAGGGTTTGCATAAGTTGAGTATACATTGCATATCTTGTTTGCTTGTTTGCTTGTCTTGCTTGTTGGAGAGTTTGTGGCTTGCTTGCGTGGAAAAGCTCAACAAAAATAAAAATAAGGTAAAATCTACTAAGCCTGTTGCATGGATTACTAGGTATTCTGTTTAAAGCTCTATAACATTTGGTTTCCTTTCATTAAAATGAACCTCTTGCGTGTCTTACTTGGGTGATTTTTTGCTTTCATAGGTCACATTTCAAAATTTCTGCTCTAAAAGAATGAACATAGATTTATTTTCCCGCATATTTGTTACACATAGTAATTAGGCCCTATGAACACTATTTGTGGATCTTGAGAGAGTGGGCTTCAAGCTCTTCTTGATGATGGAACCACTTGTAGGTAGGGAAGGAGTTGATCAACTCTAGGTTCAAACATTGTTGAGTCTTTGGTGACTGACTGTATGTTCTCTCTTAAGAGAAACTTAAATCGTTGTCAGTAGACAGACTTTGTTGAGTTGGTATCAGCGATTTAGCAGGTCAATTAATTTGTTTGTTGTGTTTTGGTGAGGAGAAGAGGCTAGAGGATTATGCTCTATTCCCTTTGGGATCATCAAAAACTTGGAACCCTTGAATTTGAACTAAGTCCCCATGTGGTCCATGTTGTGAGTCTTCCTTGTTAGAGAGGGTTAACCATAGTGGACACTCCCTTTATTGGGTAAACTACGTGGACAGAACCTCAAGCGGTATTTGCCACTCCTACCATGGAGCAACGACCACTATATAAATGTCCTTGTGGAAGAAATCTGCATAGGTGTGGTCTCTTGTTGGGCTGTCAAATCTCCTTAGCAACTCCTAATTGATTAAATTCTCAGACTGTGTCAAAACCCCAGTGTGCCTGGATTGGAGTTCGCCCACTTGAGATTGCAAGAGTTGTAGAGTTGACCATTACTATGAACCATAGTGCAACCAAATTTTTCTTTTCTAGGACTATGTGCATGACTGAAAAACATTTTGAGAACATACACAAGTAGAGTTCTTAGGGAGTAGAATACTATGACACTATTCTTGTTCATGTGCAAGGTTGCTTTGTCCCTTGGTCATTGTTTGAAGACATTTGTTTGCTTGAACTCCCTGATTTCTATCTTGTGTGCCTGATTAATGATAAAAATCTGTTAATGCATCTAGTTGGTCAATTAAAATAAACAAAAACTGAGTTCCCGAGTCGAAAACCAACTTTTTACAACTTGTTGTCAGCACGTTTCACCTCCCAGTTTGCCAATTTTTGCGCGAGCCTGTCTATTTCTCCGCGCGAGAGAACACTTCTTCGCGTGAAACTGTCCCAAATTTTCAAAAACAATTAATTTGAGTCAAATCAGGTCACTTACCCCACTTTTAGAAGCCTGTTTACACTTTGGATTCTTGCATTCTGACCTCTTGAACTAGTAATCTTTGATTTCACGAGTGACCTTTCTTGGAGTCAGTGAGCTAGAAACCATCCTTGTTGAGAAGATAAAACTTTGGATCCTTTGATAACACACTTGGAGAGTTTTAGTAATCTCTTTTCCATTCACTTCTATACAAATTCAAATTCAATCAATATAACTTGCGGGTAAATCATCCTCTTGATCCATATGTGTTAGGGTATTCACCCGTTCAGTGGGCACCTCAGTGGCAGTGTTGGTTTACACCTCTTGCAAAATTCTATCTTATCACCTCTCTTTTAGACAATTGAGTGCTTTTACTATCCTAGTTTGGTACCAATGTTTCTTAGGTTTGTCCTATCACCTAGTACCTTTTCTTTCATGCTAGTTATAACAAGATATCAAGTAGATCAAGGAAAGTAACCTCAAGTAGTCTTTAACCAATTACCCTTAGTTCAAACTTGCCAAAAACGTAAGGGAAAAGAACCTGTATTTGATCAATCACCCAAGAACAACTCAGAAGTTTGGTTTGATCCCAAGAGTAACCTTAGTGAGTTGAGTACATCCTTAGCATCTTCTCTCTCATATATGGATATGAGTTACACAATGAATCGATGAGAGAGGGAAGAAATGGATAAACGCCTTGATGGCATATTTGAAAAACATAGAGATACCATTTCGTTTGGCAGTTCCTATCATGAAAATTGACCAGTCTCACCCCTTATCTTAACTAGATATCTGGATGCATACCAAAGGGCTGAAAGAGGTAAGAGGCAAGCCTATCAAGAAGAACAATCACAACATGAAATCCAAGATGATGAACCTTATGACACTCATGTGAATGCGGTCAATGAATTGTTTAGACATTCAAGACCAAGTTCACCACTAAAAACACCTTCAAGATACATGAGTGAAAGACTTCATAAAATTGAGCATGAATAGAAAGACTTCCTAGACGAGCAAGATGAAAAGGAAGAGAAATTTAGACTCCTAGAGTTGGAGAGACAAACCTTGTTGGAGATAGAAAGGAAAGCTTTCCAAGAAGAGAAAGATAGACTCTTGGCTCAACAACTTAATGATCGATTTAAAAACATGCGTGTTGGTGGTGGAAACAAATCTCTTCCATCCACCCCTCCTAAGACTCCATGAAGTGGAAAACATTCAAGAACACCTTCACGATCTCCTAGCCCTAGAGGAAGAAGGGCTTCAAGACATGATTATCATAAGAGATGAACACCTCTTAGGAACTCAAGAGAACCTTCACAATGTGCTCACCATGGTTCACAATATGGGGGTAGTAGCTCAAGTTTTGACTTCATGAAGATACAACAAGAACCACTCTTCCAGCAGCATGTGGAGAGATACTTAGAGAAAAACAAAGACAAGTTCCTAGAGAGTTTAATCAATAAGGGTGCTAGGGTCCCCTACAACTTTGATGTGGACAAGAAGATTAAGAAGTAAGGACCATCTAAAGAAGAAGAGATCAAACAAATTAAGAGTATGATGGAAAAGATGTTGGCACCCAAGAGTTCATTCTCACTTGATTCAATTTGTCCTAATCCTTTTGACAAAAGTGTTAACATGAAAGACTTCCCTAGAAAGGTTGAGATCCCTTAATATGACAAGTATGATGGGAATGGAGATCCACATGATCATGAGCGTAAATTCTATCCTAGGAGTTTTGAGTCCCATCAAGATGACTCATACCTCATGAGATTGTTCCCAAGGAGTCTTAAGGGTCAAGTGAAGGAATGGTTCACCAACATAACTCCCCCCGTTAAGACTTTCAAAGAGCTTGTCCATATATTTGTCCAAAACTTTGCATACAACCTTTCAAGATTTGTCACCATGTTGGACTTATGCAACTTAAAGCAAAATCAAGGGGAATCCTTTGTCACTTTCTTGAAAAGGTGGAGAAAACAATGCTCTTGCTACTCTAGGACCATCCCTAAAAATGAGAAGATTGACATCCTTGTTAGCAACTTGGTTCCCAAAATGAGGTATGAAGTTAGGAAGATAGTTTTTGATTCCTTTGACGCCATGGTTGAAACCGCATGTAGGATTGAGGATGTTTTGAAAGAACAAGGAATTTTGACTAAACATGGAAACAACAACAACACCAATGGTCAAAATAACAACCCTAACAAAGATAAAGGAAAGAACTCACATTGGAATAGGAACAAACAAGTGGTCAATGATGGAGTTTTAGACTCCCCCCAAACCAAAGATCAAACTGTTCTCCACTTGTCTAGCATTGTTCAAGCCATGAAACTCAATGTATCTAATCAACAAGAGAACAAGCCAAGATACCAAGATAAGCCTAAGAAAGAGAGACGTCAATTTTCAAAATTTGGTGATTCATATGAGGATGTCTTGAAAATAGTCATTGCCAACAACCTTGCACATCCTCAAGATTCCGCGAAGCATTATATACCTAATGTTAAGCCACATTGGTGGGATGCGAAATCCTTTTGCAAGTTTCATAATGGCATTGGTCATGATATTGAAAACTATTGGAAACTCAAACATATCATCCAAGATCTCATTGAGAATGGAAAACTTAAGGTAGATGGATTGAACACCAACGCCAATCATATGGCATTCAAAGAACCTTTGCCCGAGTATGAGAAGGGGGAAACCTCTAAAACTAAGAATGGCAAGGCTGAGATCAATTACACTTACACAGATGCAAAGAATGTTGTCAACATGCTTGAAGTTGTAGAAGAGAATGTCAACATGATGAGGGATAAAGATCCCTATGGTTATGATCTAGACATGGACTCTCCTCCTATCTTTGATGAAGAACCCATCCTGGTGCTAAGGGGTCCTAACTCTAAAGTGTCGTCTCAAACTCTCAATGTTGTCACATGAAGCCAAGGTCATGTTGTCATTAGAGGACCCAATTCAAGTCAACCAAGTAAACCTAAGCAAGTGACATCAAAGAATGTCACCTCAAAACTAGAAATCAATCCTAAGTCGAGCTATAATCTTGTCGATCAATTGCAAAGAACCATAGCTCAGATTTCGATGCTTGAGCTCTTAGAGTTGTCCCCGAGACACAAGCAAGTCCTTGAGGATGCTTTGCGCATGACAAATGTCCCCAACAACTTAGACGTTGATCAATTCCAACACATGGTTAACCATATTGCTAGCCCTCATTACCTTACCTTTTTGGAGGATGATGATAAAGCTTTGAGCCACTCACACAATCTCACTCTTCATATTGAGGTCATGATCCACAAAACCCGTGTTCGACGCGTGTTGATGTTAGAATAATAAGAAAAAAAATGCAAATATAAACATGAAAGAGAACACAAATGACACAAAGATTTAACATGGTTCACCCAATCCCTGGGCTACGTCCACCAATAGCGAGTCCAATATCTTTATTATTATCTAGCGATTACAATCTAAAACCTGCAACTCAATCCCGTCACAGGAAGCTATGAAAATTCCTCATATAATGAAATCTTGAAACCCTAAGCCCTTTTCACAAGCATATTTGACCTAACCTAATTAGGGCAAAAAATACTTTGACTAATAGAAAATCAATGGTCAACCCTTTACAATATTGTTAAATAGATATGTCTGGGGGGAAACCGCACTGAAATAAATTGAGTCTGATTAGGATCCACATACATAACAGTTGATAGATGGGAGTGCTGAGCTTAATATTTTTTCCTTGAGTCTTTTGAAGAAGTTGGGTTATTCTGAACAAGGCATAGATACTAGAAAAAAGATCACTATCAAAGCTTATGATGAGGAATAAAGAAGTTCCAAGGGGTTGGTCGTCCTTCCTGTTAGGATTGGCCCTGTTGAAAAAGATGTTTTATTCCAAATAGTTGATGCTCGCCCCCTTGCATACAATATCTTACTTGGTAGACTGTGGATTCATGATATGTAGGCAGCGTCATCTACCTATCATCAGTGTGTTAAGTTCCCTTATAATGGAATATAGATTTGTATACTTGGGGATAAGACTTTGTCTATTAACTCAGTTTCAACGGGTGCTCATGTTCCCCTCAATAGAGAAGCATAAGACTTCAATGAAACCTTACCTGAATGTAAAGAGAAGTTCAAGTTAGTAGACATTGGCATGGGGGGGGGGTATCAACTCAACTCCCTCACAACACTTGCAGTTTCACCTAGGTCTTATGGCAAGCCTTCACAAGAAATGAGACCTTCCTCTTCAGCAATGACTTTATTTGGTATGTTCTTAGAGTCCTCAGTGCCTATTCAAGATGAGAAGGAAGAGACGGTTGTTAGAGACTGGATTTATAGAGAAGAGAAATACATGAACAATGATAAATTCTCTCCCTCTCCTAAGGATTATGGAAGAGGGTATACTTTTCTCAAACAGATGGGCTATCCTGGACATGGCCCTCTTAGTCACAGATTGGATGCTAGAGCCGAACCTCTTGATCATGCTATTTTTGGACGCAAGTCTAAGAAGACAATTGGCCTAGGATTTGCGGATCGCAACGAGAACACTACTCCTATCCTTGATGAGTTGGATAGTGAAGATGAACTAGAATACATACCTAATTTGACAAATCAACAAGACATGTGTGAAGATTGGGTCCCTTCCACTCATCTCCTTGGGGAGATTCAGATATTTCGGTCACTCATGAGACAGTTGCAACCTTAGAACAAGATGAATCATATGTAGAAGATCCTTTAAGAGAATGCCAATGAAATAATCTTGTTCGTTTAATGGAAAGAGAAGGTGTTACCCTTGATGACATTAGAACTTCCACATCAAGACATCCCAAGTCTTCATGGTGTAAAAATCCTAGTTGAAGTTCAGAAACAAGTTCATATGAGTATGAATGAGACTCCTTCTCAGAGCCTTCCACAGTTGACATGGATGTTGATGTCATTCACACTTATAGTTCTCAACCCGAGGTAGCCGACGAGTCACATGTAGGATTAGAGGATTTGAACCCATATGTTTCCTTAGTGGACGATTCTTCACTTGTCATGATGAATCCCAATTTGGGTAGCTTAGAAGGATACTAGATGAACTCCGACTCTTTGGTCACCAGAGATGATATCATTCACATTTACAACCTTGAACCAGTCATTGACTTACCCCTTGTTCATCCTAACCTCATTGATTGGTGCTACCAAGAACCCAAGCTTTTAACGTTTCAAAATGATTATGAGATAGCCTATTACTTGAATGTTATTGAACCAGTAGTCTCTTCCACCAGGGAACCAACTACTAGCATGACAGAGCCTGACATCAAGTACCTTAGTCACAAAATAAAAAGAATAGGAGTCGTGATGGTGAAAACCACTGTGGCGGTGTCAGAACCAAAAAAAGTAAAAAGAAATGACATATCCAAGGGTGAAAACCTCTCCGAGGCGCCCAAAGATGAGGTACTTGATCATCTCCCTAGCTATTTTCAAGATAGATCTTTAGTGCTTATTGAACCAACACAAGCAGTCAATTTGGGTGCAGATAAGTCTCCACAGATAGTACACTTGGCTGAGTCCTTGTCATCACAAGAAAAAGAAGCTTACACTAAGTTCTTATAGAAAAAGAAGATCAACTTTGCATGGACTTATTCAGATATGCCATGGTTGGACACTAATCTTATCATGCATCACTTGTCCATAACTCCAGGTGTCAAACCGGTTAAACATAAATTAAGAAAGATGCATCCTCACGTAGCTCTCCTAGTCAAAGCAGAATTAGAGAAACTCCTTGGTGTAGGATTCATAAGAGCTATTGCCTATGTTGAATGGATATCAAATATTGTACCAGTTTCCAAACATGAAAAATCCCCTTGAATTTGCACAGATTTTAGAGATGTCAATAGAGCATGCCCAAAGGATGACTTTCCACTTCCCAATATAGACATGATAGTGGATATGACTGCGGGTTATGAGATTTATTCCTTGATGGATGGTTTTTCTGGATACATTCAGATTAAGATAGCTCCTGAAGATCAAGAAAAGACTCCATTCACTGGTGCATGGGGTATCTATTATTGGAACATTATGCCTTTGGTGACCGGGTCCGCCAACAGTCATAATTTGTCACCGGGTATCGGGGTACCAGCCAACTCCGCCTGTAAAGGCTATCCGGGGAAATTAGATTCCCCGGGCCTCCAAGAACCTGGGTGTCAGGTCACGACGGTGCGGGGCTTGGTTGGGGGATGTGACTATTTTTGAGGGGGATAGCTGGTTTCTTCAACTCATTCTCTCCGAGGATTCAGGAAGGTGAGGTTTCTCCAAGCATTCTACACTTAGAAAATAAACTGAAAAAGATCCTGCAGGGTTAGAAGTATTCCATCTACTTATAGTTATGTTTAAACATCTCATACATCAATAATGCTTTGATATACTATACTAAATACCAAATAAATACACAACCATCAGTCCATATTTGATCAGTAGCAAGGGAATGGAGGTCGTTAATCTACTTAAAATATCAAAGCAGAAGACATGAAGAACATTTAAATATAAAATACCATTAACCTGGAAGACCAGGTGCCAATAACATCATTGCAAGAACCATCTCTTCTTCATTAATATTTCTTCTAGCTAGCACTGGTGCGTGATACAATGGTGGCTCCAAGGGAGCATCTAACTACTGAACGCTTAAAGACAAAGGAGCATTGAGCTCTGCAAATGAAAAATCTGCTTCTCTATTACTATGGACTGCAAAATCATCAATTTTGCCAACCCTTAGAAAAGGGCCAGACTTACTATTTATACACATTTTCATCTAACCCTAACCCTAACCCTAACCCTATTTTACATTACACTGTATAATAGAATATATTATCCGGGGGCTGGTACTACCTGCGCCACCCTATAAAAGACCTTGAGATGGAATAGGCCTGACATGTCAGAAGAATAAGACAAGAAGGTAGAGTGGAAGAATTGGCCTCGAGAAGAGAGCCAAGAAAGAGAAGGAATAAATATGATTCCCCGGGGATCAAGGCTACATGCCTCATAAATGGGAAATGCGGTGCCCTATCTCCCATGTGCCAAGTGTATATCCAAAGTGGCGCCTCGAGAAGACCATCTATCAAAAAACCAATTATTGATCTGACATTCCTTGATGTAGCCAACTACCCTCTGAAATTCTTTATTAACCACTTCTGAAAGTGACCAGTCAGCCTCGGGGACCGGGACACAGATCACTCAAAAGAATACAAAATTTAGGATCTGGGACTTCGGGATCCGGGAACTTACATTCTGAAAGAATAAAGAATATAAAATGTTTGGGTTTTCTCCGGCCTCCGGAGAAACTTTATTGTTGCTTGTTGTCATTGAAGGTTTGGAGGAGGCGGGAGATTCCATCCTCATCAATCTCTGTGAGGCCGAATCATCGGTACTTAGCTGCCTCAATTTGTTCCCCTAGCTCTGGAACATTCCTCTTGAATTCATCGGCCATTTTTTCCGCATCATGACCACTAAGGATCATGTGAGTTAGCCCTGTCATTTGAGTCCCGTCCACTCCCTTCGGGGATTGATATCTGGACTCCATTAATTCATCAAACTTACCCAAAACGTACTCCTCCGGAGTGCATGTATCAGTGTTAATGGGTCAGCTCCTGAGACCTTTGTGACAAATGCCTTGTACATATTTGAAGAATACTGAACCGCGTTGATTTTATCATGTAGAACCCCTACCAGTTGCTTGAGTACCTCCAGTGTGAGGTCAAGTCTGGAGTGTTGGGTTCTCACAAAATTGAATGATTCTTCTCCCAGAATCTCAGACTTAGAGACCATCTCTTCCCCAAGGCCGAGGAGCTCTTCTAGTTCTACCTTCCATGCCTCATAGTTTTCCATATCACCCTCCCATATGTTAAGGATAGTTTCCACTTGATGCAAAATGTGTTGGGCCGCATATAAATCTGGGAGGGTGGATACTAGGAAGTGCCGATGTTTCCTACCTGTAGAGCGACCCATTCATCAACCGCTTGGGCCTTCTTATTCATTATTCATAGGGAGTCTATGTTTCTCTATGGTAATGGCACGTCAGATCTAGAGGCCTCCAAATGAATGGCACTAATAGGTTGGGCCAGCTCAGTAAGCAATCCCATAAGGTTCACTGTCTTTTCCTTTTCCTCTTTGAACCTTTGGGCCTCCTTTTCATATCGGGCT
>MU227660.1:200567-211890 GCA_018584345.1 Thuja plicata
AGTGATTTGTATAGGAGGGGTCTAGATGGAACACTTCTTAGATTATTAAAAAAGGAAGAATCTGACCAAGTGTTAGTTGATATCTATGAGTGCATCTGTGGGGGACATTCCAATGGTCTTGCCATGGCTCGAAGGTTGCTTAGGGTGGGGTACTATTGGCCTACGATGCAAATTGATGCAGTAGCTTTTGCAAAGTCATGTGAAAAATGTCAGAAACATGGTAGCCTGATTCATGCTCCAGACATGGAACTCATTCCTTCTATATCTCATTGGCCATTTTAGTGCTGGGCCTTTGTGGCAAATTCATCCCAACTCATCAGTTGGACATAAGTTTATTATCACTGCTACTAATTACTTCACTAAATGGGTATAACTTGTCCCACTTTTTGTTGCCTTAGGCAAGACAGTCTCTCTATTCATTTTGAACCATAATATCTGTCAATATGGATTGCCTTCTGAGATTATCACTGACAACGGAGGTCGGTTAAAAAATAAAGACCTTAAACAACTCTGCAAGAAATTCAAGATTAAACAACATTGGTCCTCCATTTACTTCCCACAAGGAAATGGTCAAGCAAAGGCATCAAACAAAACCATTATTAAAATCCTACATAGAACAGTTTGTAAGAATGGTAGAGATTGACACTTAAAGATAAATCTGACTTTGTAGGCCTATAGAATGAGTATTCGTACTCCTACTGGGGCTACTCCTTTTTCCCTTCCATATGGCACTAAAGCAGTGTTACCTTTGGAGGTTGAGATTCCTTTACTTAGAGTTTCCCTCAAAGGTCTAGTTACAGATCAAGACTACCGCACCACGAGACTTCAAGAGTTAGAACTTCTAGATGAGAAACGTCAAGCGTCATTTGACTATATGAGGGTTTATCAAAAGCGCATGTCCAAAGCCTTCAACAAAAAGGTTTTCCCTAGAGAATTCCAAGTGGGAGATCTTTTCCTACGTGAAAATCCTAAGAATCAACAACATAGAGATTAAAAGGGAAAATTTGAACCTAATTGGCTTGGACCTTACATAATTACAACAACTTTTGGGTCTGGTGCTTATTTACTGTCTACAATAGAGGGAGAGCAGCTCCCTGATCCTATCAATGTCTTGCACCTGACGGAGTTCAATCCATGATGCCCATTCTGTCTGGGGGCACCCTTTGTACTTACTTATTGATCCTGAAAAAATCCAAAAAAAGATATATTATCAACAATTCTAAAAATTAGAAAATGTCCTAAAAAATGATCATCTTAGTGAAAACCTAGCAATAGGAGATTTGATGTATCTCCAAAAAAAAATTATGTATTCCAAAAATACAAAAATAAATAAATAAATTCAATAAATAAATAAATAAATAAATAAATTTCCAAGTGGTGAAAACCTGGAAATGGGCGCTACTTGAGGCCTTTGCACCCCTATTTCTTAGCACGTGTCCTCGACACTTAGCCTTTCTCCATCATGCCTTGTCCTTGTTGCCTTGGTTTGGAATTGGTCTTTCTCTTTGTCTAGGGGGCATAACCATGTTAGCTTTGGTCTCTTGGATGCGTTAGTCTTTAGGACATCTCACAAACGGTGTTTTTCAACACCACCCCCACTATATTTTTCAACACAACCCCTGACATCGAGTGTTTTTCAACACTTATCGATTTGGTTTTACCCAGTTTTGTCATGTGATCTTACTTGCCTGCAAGCATTCAATCCTTATCCCCGAAACTCAGTATCAGTTAACACACTTAAATTTTTAAACACAACACTTAATGCTTGAGCTATGTCATGATCTTTTCTTTGTGTGCTGTCTGTTATTGATTTTCGTTGAGTGTCCTTGTCTAATAAGTCTCTTCGAGATGCATAGCTAGAGGAATTGGGGCATGGGGCATGTTTTTATTTTCTTTCTGCTTGTGGGTGTGGTCTTGAAACTCTAGAGTGTCTCTTGTTGTCCCCTTGAAACACTTAGGAGATTTGAGGCATAATCCTTGACTGTTTTCGCACAACTGTTCTTATGGTCATCCTGACATCTATGCCTTGATGTGAGTGTGGTTTTGCTACATTAAATTGGGTAAGCTAACATAGAATTCATCTTGACCTTTATGTCTTTGATTAGATTATGTTAGAATCTTTCCACATTCCAATCCGATATAAATTACATTCATATCTTGATAGTTGCACTTGTGACTAGTGATGATTGTGTGATTTTTCGATGTCCGTTAATAATCTCCCAATGATGAAAATAAGTTCCTTAACATTCTCTAATGAATGATGAACACAAAATCCTATGTTACAGTTGCTCTATTGCAGGTACACCTTTGCATTTTTATGTAGCTTGCATTGTTAGACTTCATGTTAATTTGCATTTTTTAGGCTGCATTATGAGTTTGAGAGGGTTTTTCCTTCATCTTGCATGTGGACTTTTAATCAACTGTGGTCATGTTTTGATCTTCATTTCCTTATCTTCTTTCATGTTCTCAATCAAAATTTTCTATCTTAAATAGTTGATTATTTTGGGGCATTCTCTTTCTTAAGGCAAATTCTCTTTCTTCTCTCCATTTCTTTCCACCTCTTCCAAACTTCTATCTTCCATTCGCTTTCACCCCACTTCTTTTCTTCTAATTCAACCTTGGGGCATAATCTTTTGTGCTTGATGATCTACTTTGGTTATGCGATCCTTATATCTTTCATCTTACATCAAGACCTTATCTTTAGTTCGATTTGATCAAATTTATCAATTTGTTGTTTCTCCTCTATCTCATTTTGATTTTGATCACGAGGGGCAGTACCATCAAACTTCATTCCTTGATTCAACTTTATCAATCCTATCAATTGCTCCGCTTGGGGCAACCTTGCTTGAGATTCTTATCTTGGACATGTCAATTACCTATTTATAGGGGTGTTGACCTTGTCTTTTTCAATCAGCTTATCTTTGTCCTGATGTGTTCCCATTCGTTGATCACATGTCTGGGTTGTTTTGTGATCCCACATCGATCTCACACTTCAACTGTATTCTTTGACTACATGTGTTCCCATAAAGATCACACATTAGTCAAAGAGGGGCAAATGTATGCACCCTAAAATGATCGCCTAAACTATAGGCTCCCATTCTTCAATTTGTCAAATGATGGAATCAATTTATCAAATTCCCGAATCAATGCTTTGCAACATTTTAATTCAAATCAATTTCCTTGATCAAATCGTAATTAATTCAATTATTTCAATATTTCCTAAGGTTTGATCATTTCATCCATAATCTTATTTAATTAAAATAAAACATCCCTTTTAATTAAATAAAATAATCTTATTTAATTAAAAGAAAATCTCTCTTTTGATTAAATAATCTTATCTTATTTAATTAAAATCTATCTTTTAATTAAATAATCTTATCTTATTTAATTAAAATATCTCTTTTAATTAAATAAAATAATCTTATTTAATAAAATAAAATCCTCACTTAAAGCTCTCTTTTTGATGAAAAAAAGGAAATAAATTAAATAAATCAAATAAAAATAAATAAAAATTCTTTTTTCTCTACACATATTCCTAAGTGGTGGGCTTTTTCCTCTTACTTGTCTTTTTAGGGATTTATCCTACATTGCTCTTGAGGATGCATTCCTCTCCACACTTTCTTTATAAGGAGCCCTCTCCTTCTCATTTAGGAATCCCAGATTTTATGCTATTGTTATGCTGCAGATTTTGGAGAGCGATTTTGGAGGAGAGTTTGAGCACTTGAGCTTGAACATTGCAACTTCTCTTTTCTTGTCTTCTTCTCTCATGCATCCATGACAATCCATTTAAATTACTCTTGCACTTGCATGTTAGGTTAGATTCATATTTCATTTCATAGAATAATCTTGCATGCATATTTCCTTTCATAGATTAGTTTGCTTTCATGCATTGTTATCATATATAATAGCTTCCATTTTTATTTGCATGCATATTTGATGATCATGGAGACTAGCATTCTTGCTTTTCCTCTTTGAATCTCTCATTTTATGGTGTACTTGCATGGGCACAAGCTAGGTCTAAACTGAGGGCCTCCATTATAACCCTTGCACTCCATGAATAGAGAGCTATGAGTCATCATTTGAGACATCACTCTTGAGCAATCTTGGATATAACGACTCATAGCAACGTGTCAACATTTTAGCACACACGGGGCATTAATCAAACTAACACGTCGGTCTAGGGCATCAATCATTTTTAAATCAAATCAACACATTGATCTGGGGCATCAGGCAATCAAAATTTTCTTTTAACCAACGTATCAAGCGCACATTGATTCAAATAGGGGAAAAAAGTATACACATAAAAATGATTTGGACAATTATTAATTAAATACAAATTATTTAATTAATTAAATCTTAATTCTTAGATACTATTTTAGTGAATTCATTAATTTGTTTATATAATTCACTTTCATATTAATACTTCCAAATCAAAAATTAAATCAATCGACCCTCTCCACCTCATCTCCCCCACATCACTTGCCACCTCATCATGTGGCTAAGGCAATTCATTTAATTAATTACCTTATTTGTTGATTTTTTATCAACCCATGACCACATGTCCATCACCATTGGTCTTTTTCTAACCCCCTTAGCCACATGCCATCAACTTGACCATGCATCTCCACTTGGCTCCTTGAAGTGAGAGGAGGGAAAATACTTACATCATGTTTTCCTCCCTTTACCATCTCAGCCCTCCATGTCTACAAATTGAATCCAAACTATTTTTTGGTGCCACCTATGCTCCAACCTCAAAAATCTTATAAATACCCCCCATTTGGAATGAGAATGGATCCACCATTTTGCATATCAAATTCATGCTCATTTTTTATCTTAATTGCATCCATTATAGTTTAATAGACTAATTTAGCTTCAATTGCATGATAATTAGGATTCATCAATAGCTCAATTAGCATAGTTATCTTTGCAGATTAGTATCATTTTGATCATCATAGCATAACCACATACTAATCTTAGTTAAAATGAATGCATCTTAGCTTTCATATTAGCATGTTAATCTTGCACATAGCTTTATCAATTCTCAATCATGCATTGTAGATTCATCACACTCATTCTTTGAGTTGTCATCCAAAATGGTGAAAGTGCATATTTGAGAGCATTTATACATGCCACAAATGGATCTTTGGAGATAGAGTACCATGAGACGAAATTGAGAGCAATATATTTTGATTATGAATTACTTTGATTAGATTAGTTTTCAATATAATCTTTCTTGGGTATGTTAGTGTTTAACCTTTAATTTAGCCTAATTTCTAGCATACAAAAATAAACTTTGATTCATAAAAAAAATAGAATTACATTGCAAATGTCAATCAAAGAGAGACAATGCCAAATGAAAATTAAAGTTCTAAATATGAGATAATTATACTTGAATATCAATACATATAATTTTAAATTGATTAAATATGTTAGAAAATACATATATAGTGTTTCTTGAGTAATCTCTGATGCAAATAAATTTAATCACAATCTCTTATATTTTACCTATTCTATAAATTAAAATGATCTCGAACATGACTAAAAATAACAATATTAATTGACTCACAATCTTTTGAATAAAAAATAATGTCATTATCAATGAATAGAATAGTAACATGAAAACAACCACCCTATTAACTTTTTTCTAGGCAAAATGAAATAGTTAAAAGATTCTATGGTTACATCACACTAATAACACTATTCACAACTAGTATAGAAACCATGATATAGATAAATCAATTTTGGTATTTAAGAAAATTGAAAAAATATATACATTACAAAATCAAACTATTTTAATTCTAATTGGTTCGTTTGTTTACAACTAATAAATCATATGAATGCATTAATATGTTCCTCACATAACTAATAGTACTATATTATGCTGTATTACAATTATTAATTCATTTGGTTGAACATAATTTACTAGGATGACAAAATGAGATATACAAGCCATCCGCCAAGGTTCAAACTAGAGAGGAGTGTTCAAATCCCATAGGAGTGCTTGACTAGGTCGAACCTCTGGTGTGTTGGACCATGTCCAACCCCCGAGTGAGTATTTGACAGACTGTTCAATCAAGTCTAATAAATGTGATAAATTGCTCGACAGATAAATGAATTTGACAAACTGTTCAAGAGATTAGTAAATTTGACAAAGTGGATCCCCTCCTTAACCAAAAGAGATATAATTTAAATGGTACACATAAAGAAATACAAAGATCTACGTCCATAACCCATTATATGCATTCATATGCTAGCATTTATATATACTAATTGTGCTTTGTTAATGATTCATTTGTTACTAGTTAATGAAACCAATGAAACCTAACTGAATCATTAATATTTCCATTTATGTGTAGACAAAAACCGAAATTAAAAAAAAAATTATGCTCTACACAAGAATAGAGCATACAATTTTAATTGTGGTAAAGGTTTTAGAAATAAGTGAAAATATGGTGAGAGACAGCAAAGTTAATAGCTTTTAGTGGTTCCAAAAAGTGGCATTGAAAACGAAGTGTTTGAGTGTGCGGGGTTTGTTCACCTTATCTCAAACAGTTATCTATGACAATAATTAGCTATACTTACATTTTCTGTAATCTGGAGAGAGAGGCCCTTTTTCGACTCCTCACACAGACATTTATGTCTCTGGCACATATTTTGACAACAATATGCAGTGCCAGAATCTGCAGGCAATATCAGTGCCATTCTTTTAGTGCATTATGTAAGCACTTCTGCCATTTCTCTGTTTCAAACATATGGGAGTTGCAGGAAGATGCATTGCCAAGCATTTTTTATTCAAGATTCATGTCTGGCGTACACTCATTTTATTATAATTTTATGTTTTTGTCCCCAGGATTTGAGACTGAAACCACTGGACAGCGAGGCATTATATAGTTTATTACAACCCGCAGGATTCGCAAGTCACTGTTTGGGATCCGAAGGCATGTGGACTTTCCTGCATATGGGTTTTTCCAGGTACACTGAATTCTGAAGTGGGTTTATTTGCTTTTTTGTGAAGATGTGGTGATTAGCGTAGGACACCCAATTGGAAACAGCTAGGGTTACTGCATTGAGCTATGCTGTTCTATGGTACTATTAGGCGTTATTTGTGAGATATTTTTAATTCAATTTTTGATTCGTGGTTAGTTTTTTTCTGGGTTATCTGAATTTCATGGAAATTATTTAGTTTCTGAAGCAGTTCTAAATCCTTTCTGCCGTTCAAATGAACTAGGGTTTTTTTTTCTTTCTTTGGAGAAAGATTTCTGAATAATCTATTTGTAAACATGTATACCCGTTTTTCCCCCAAAAATGATTCAGACACTTGCATTCTATGAAATTACGAGTTGCGTCTTTGATCTTATGTCAAATTCTCAATTTCTCTTTGAGTTAATATCGGGGTGAAATGCGTTAGGGTTTTTTGTGTTGAATGATTTCAGCTATTTTAAATTTACCATTGGGTTTTGGGTTCACACAGTTTTCTTTTAGCGGATATTCATAAATTCTTTTGGCAAGGATCTGTCTGTTTTAGTGTGGTTTCGGGTTTTATGTTTAATCCTGCAATTCGCCTGTAGAAATGTTCTTCATGTTTTGAAGTCTTGACCGCGTAGTCTTAAAACATTCTACTTTTGCGTCTGGAACAGCACACTTGTGACCTGGATATCCTGTTTGGGGAGTACATCTGTAATCATCAAGGCAGGAATTCTTATTTGAGTAGATTTGGCATTTGTATTTTTGGGGTTGACTCTGGTTTACTATAGAAAGGTTTTCATTTTATCTATGGACAAACTCAGTGACGATGAGGTTGGCCTTATACTGAAGAGGGTAACAGACAGGGCAGACAGGAAAACTTGTTCGCAGGTATGTAGACAATGGAGAAGAGTTGAAGGACCCACTCGTACTTTATTAAAAGTTCTGGATCCGCAGCTTTTACATTCGTTTCTTCCAAGATACCCAAATTTGTTGATTCTGGAAGCAGGAAGAGGAATCACAGACTCTGATTTAGAATTAATTGCTGACACCTGCCCCTCACTGCAAGTTCTCAATCTCAACCTCAGGCAAAATGTGAGCTTCTTAGAGGCCTTCGAGGAGTCGGATATGGAAACAGTGACTGATGAGGGAATCTGTGCTATTGCTGCAGGATGCAGGGATCTAAGGAGGGTTTATTTGAGGAGAAGGAATGGGGTGGGCAATGTTGGAGCAACTGCACTTATTAAATCCTCTTCAAATCTTACACATTTAGATCTATCCTGGTGTCATGGAATAACAGATCAGGCCCTTGAGGCAATGGGTGCGGCAAGTTCATTGCAGGTTCTTATATTACATGGTTGCACTTTAGTCACAGATTGGGGTTTAGCATCCTTGGCTACAGGATCTTCAGCAAGGACATTGAAAAGGCTGGACCTTCGGGAATGTGATCAGATTACGGACTTTGGAGTGAGTCTTCTACAGCAGCTATCCTGCTTGCAAGTTCTTAACCTGGCTGAATGTGGTCCCAGAGTTACTGATACTGGTGGTGTGGCTCTTGGTGCAGTTTCTAGCCTTGAAAGTTTAAATTTTTCATGGTTGATTAACATATCAGATGTTTCATTGCTTGCCGTTGCTGAGAACTGTCACAATCTGAAGGAAATAAATGTCACTGGATGTGAGCTAATTACAGGTTTTGGAGTCAGATCGTTTGCTCGGCACAAATCCTTACAGGTGTTGATATTGGCTTCCTGTTACAATGTCTACAGTGATGATATAGAACAGACAGTGCATGAGTGCCCAACTTTGTTGTACTTGGGACTAGACAAAGGCCTGAGACGCTGGATTCCAGATGCCCTGCTAGAGAGGATTCAAGGTCGTTGTCGCATAGAATGGTTATAAAAAAGTGGCCTCAGTTGAAGAATTTAAGGGAAGTCATGAAATGTTTGCAGCAATCTTGCTGAATGCTTGGGCTATGGCATATGAGTTAAATTGTCCATGGTTTCTTTGCACGATAGATTGGTGAAAGTCAGAAGTGCAAAGGCATCTGAGCATTTGTACATATAGATTCTCTTACTTCCTATTGTAAATTAAAAAATTCTTTACATAGCATTTAGAGGGTGGTCATCCCTGTAAAAGCAACAAAACTTTTGAAATTTTGATGCCTCACAAAATCAGGGTCTTTTTGCTTCAACATGGTAAGATTTGTAATTAGCTTGACAGAAGTGCATTCCTTGCGATGATCACCATTGTCCAGAAACATACTTAGAATGATATTCACCATATTTCCCAATTAGAAGTGGAGGGCATGCTTATTGTGATCTGATCCTTTAAATCCTACTTTACCGAATTTTCATCCTTTGCATCTAATGGTTATAGTTGGCATTTGAAGTTTCAATAACATATGGATTGTGGGGATGTGCTGGTGTTGACCAAGGATCTTAATTTACAGCGTATCAAGTTTGACAATTAAAATGGGCCACAGTTTGTGACAATGAAAACTGCTGTAGTGAATCTGTCTGAACCAAGAAAAACATTTTATTTGATAATTTTATTATTCTGTTTTTCACAATAATACTTATAATGGGATGTTATATTTTGGTATGCGCATTGTACAACCATTGTTGTTGAAGCAGCATATGAGATGTGGTTTCCCGAAGTATTAACATTATATGAACCAAGTTTAGAATGTTTGTGAAATTTGCAGAGATCCCTATTTGAAAAAAAATGAAGCACAGCAGAATGCAAGTTTTATTTACTTTTTAGTGTTTAGCTTTTTCAAGGATCCATTTTCTTGTAATTCCAGGCTTTTGTATGGTTTACTTTATATTGATGTGGTTTTTTTTTTATTTTTAAATTTTGATCGGGAGCTATGAACCGGTGAGGCCACAAATGGGGGACTTCACCCCCAATGGGATTTGAACCTTGATGACAAGAACAACAACACAACAACTTAACCATTACAACATGTCAACATTGTCTCGTTGTTCTTACTAAACATAGTTGATTGCTTTCTTCCTCAGTATGTTGTGCTTTATTTATCCTAGGTTATTGCGTTATTTAATATAATTGCCAGAGTTCATCTGGGTGCACTTAAGTGGTTGTTGCAAATGACTTCTTTAAAGGAACTTTTTTTGGGGGCAGTCTCTTGGTATCCTGCAACTTTCTTTTATAATTATTTTATTAGCATTTAGTTTTTGTAGGATTTTGACCAGGTGAGTACTTTTGTGGGATATTCACCACCGTGACGATCATTACCATGATGACTATATTTAACACTATTTCGACTGGTTATGTTCTTATAATGTGTTCCATTAAGCTGCTAAAAGTACAGTTTGTCAAGTTGTTTGGCTTTTCTTCATTTTAACTGTAAAACGGTTAATATTTAAATCCTATTTCTTGTTGAAAACATGCCCAAAGAACAATTTACAATGAAATTTATTTATGCTTGAATACTGATTGAGTAGGTAAAGCTTTCATGGTCATTTTAAATTGTTGTGGATTTAATCTATGTGGTTGTTAGTCATACTAAGACATAATACCTTCGCCAATTTTCTGGTTATTTATATAGATATTAATTAAGGTGAACTCCTGGATGTTAATCAAGACAAAGCAATTCACCTAGAAGTTAAATAATCCTTTGGCAATTGCAAAGGGTAAAAGCTTTAGCCTATCACAAAGTAATCAATTTATGAAGATTAAAAAACTAAGTAATCAATTTATGGAGATTAAAAAGCTTATTTTGGCATTTTGATTTCATAAAAATTCGATGTCATTAGAGTTATTCCCCCAATCAGGTAGATCAAGTCCCTGCGTCTCCGAGGAGGGTTTAAATAAAAAGCATACCAATAAAACACAGTTCTAAATATTTGAAGTTATATGTTACTTCATGCCTCTAATTATGAACGAAAAGTGACTACAGGGATAAGTGTGGTCCTATTAACCGATTGAGTATCAATATTGAATTACTTATAAGTCAACTTAAAAGATATGAAAGGCAAATTTGAATCAATTCTAATAATTCCTTACAAGTAGAATTTTATTTTCACTGTTTTCTTTTAGTACTTGAAGATAGGTTCTCACTTTATATTAGTTTGTAGTGCTGTAATAGACATCAGTTTTGTCTATTGATAACCTTTCCTAAAGGCAGGGATCTTATTTCAAACTTCATCTTATATTTCTTTTAACCATAGTAAATAATAAAAAACCATACATTAACAAAGTGTATCATAATATTGAATTACACCAAGGAGATAAAAACAGGAACCAGAGCATACAAAAAATTCCCAGATTCTGATGAGGAAAGGGCGCTTCTTGTTAAAGGTAAGAGGGATTTTGTTGAAATAGAGAACATTGAAAAAGT
>MU227660.1:234070-244611 GCA_018584345.1 Thuja plicata
TATATATATATATATATATGAGTGTAAATAGATGAATTGTATAAGTGAGCGTGTGAGGTAATTACAAAATATGTGTGGATCAGATGAGAAGACCGAGTAATGCAAATAAGGAAGAGTAGAAGTGTAAATTGTTGAATTAGACAGAGTGGTTACATAATTTGATCACAAGATTCTAAATCTTTTCATATTTTGTCTGTGCCTATTGGAAGGTTGTGCACTCTTTTAGTAGCATTGTGCAAACCAATATCTATTGTGCAAGTTTTCTTGGGATTAGTAAGATCCTTGGTAGTGTGCCTAAACACCAGGGATAGTGAATTCCTTGGACTCTAGCCTAAATTATTGTAATCAATTATTTCATATAATGAGTAAGATTATCATTGTATTTTTTCTAATATAAGGTTTTCCACATAAATATGGCGTTTGCATGTGCATGTCCTTTCATTTCTATATCTTTTTCTAATAATTAGTTTGATCATTAACCAATAATTAAGGATTGTGACAGATTACTTAAATATTTATTTATGCCGATTCATTCCCCCTCTCAACATTCAGAGGTGTTCAATAATTGGTATTAGAGAAAAGTTCCTCTAGAAGAATATTAATCACTTGAGGCACATCTAAGATGGCTAATGAACATGGCAACAAATTTCCTAAGTTTGATGGAACAGATTATACTTTCTGGAACGAGAGAATGGAATCAAATTTTGACTCTATGCCACATGGAGTTCTTGATGCTATTTGAAAATGTTATGTTCCTTTGACGTCTAGTGCTTCTTCTTCACTGGATAAAATCAAATCACATGAGAAAAATGCAAAGGCAAGGAATGCTATTATCAGTAGTTTAAGTAATTCAGAATTGCTAAAAGTCATGGATTGTAAAACCACATTTGATGTTTGGGAGAAGCTTGACAACATTTATGAAAGAGACAAAAAGATCAAGCAAATCAGGTTGCAGAATCTGAAGCACAAATTTGAGACTCCAAAAATGTCCAAGGATGAGAACATTGAAGGTTACCTAAACTAGGTAAATGCAAATTTCAATTCTATTAGAGGATCTAGTGAAACCTTAGAGGACAATGGAGTGTTACTAAAAGTGATGAGAACTATGACTAAGACCTACAAGACCTTGTTGATCACCATTCAACAGAGTTATGATATGGAGAAATATAGTTTGGAGGAGCTCTATGGATCTGCCATTGCTTGGGTTATCTAAACATGAAGAGAATCATCACGGGGAGAAAGATGATGCTTTCAAGACAATTAAGAAGACCGAAGATGATCTTGTTCTAACTAAAGAAGCAAATTTTGTCAGAAGAATGAAAAAAGGATATGATAAATATAAAGGTAAGTTACCCTTCAAATGTTTAACTTGTGGAAGAGTAGGACACTATGATGCTAAATGCCCTTTTAGAAAAAAAACAATAAGAAATTTGATGATGATGAAATGAAATATAGTTACAAAAGATATAATAGAAGTACTAGGACTATTAACAATGACAAGAATAAAAAATGTTTTTTTCTCTATGGAGTCTCATTCTCCAAAGGATGAAGATGTGAATGATTCAAATGATGAAGTAATGTTATTTTCTATCAAGGAGAATGACAATGATAGATCCAAAGATTAGAATACTACAAAAGAAACTACCAAGATTTATTTACATGCAAAAGAAGAGTCCAGGTCTTGGATCATTTATTATGGTTTTTCAAACCACATTTCAGGCGATAGAAGTGTGTTTATAGAACTTGAATTTTTTTATGGAGGATTAGTCACATTTGCGAGTGAAGAATCAACACATATGTGGCAAGGGAACCATTTCTATTGATGGATAGCATAATGTTAGTGATGTTTATTATTTTAATGGCTTAAGGAAAATTATTTTAAGTGTGATTTAGTTATGCAATAAAGTACTTGAGGTTATCTTTCATGGAGGTAGATGTGAAATTAGGAAAGGTTTTGAAAAACTTTTTGCAAAAGGTATGAGAAATGGTAATGCCTACAATATAAAGAAGAAAAATGGAGATAATTTCTCTCTGTCACTAACAAATGAATGTTGGTTATGGCACAAAATAATGGGACATATTAACTTCAACAACACGATGAATACTAGTTCCTCTAAAGTTGTAAGAGACATGCAAAATATTATCAAGCCTACTAACACTCTATGTAGGAAATGTCAAATGGAAAAGAAAACTAGGAACAAATTGAAGAACAAAGAATATGCAGCCACAAGATCTTTGGAGCTGATACATACCAATTTATGTGGAGCTACAAAATAAACAAGAATCAACAGGAAAGTTACTTCATGTTACTTATTAATGATTATTCTAGAATGACATGGGCGACATTTTTAAGAGAAAAATCTAAAGCTCTAGATAGATTCAAATTTTTTAAGAATTTGGTTGAGAATCAAATGTATGCTAGAATTAAATGTTTGATATCTGATAGAGGAGGAAAATTCACATCATATGAGTTTGATAGATTCTTTGAATAGTATGGAAATAGAAGATATGTGTCTGCTCCTATAGCTCCACAACATAATGGGTTGTTGAAAGGAAAAACAAAACTATTGTTGAGATAGCTAGAACATTGCTAAAAGATACTAATCTACCTAATATGTATTGGAGAGATGTTGTGCACACTTTTGTTTATCTTATTAATAGGGTACATATAAGAGTAAGTCAAAATGAGACTCCCTATGAGTTATGATTGTGAAAGCACCTACAGTCAAATATTTTAGAATCTTTGGGACCAAATGTTGTATCGAAAGAGATGAAGGTAATATAAGAATATTTGATACAAGGTTTGATGAGGATATCTTCTTGGGATACTTGAATTTAAGGCATATTGATGATATAACATTAGGTTGAAGAAAGTAATTGAAAGTGAAAATGTATGAGTAAATGAAGAATGGACTCAGATTGTTCCTGAACCTGAAATTGAGTTGGAAGAGGTTCTTGGTACTCCCATATAAGACATGAAAGGTCCCAAAGTTAGTGAAATATTAGAGGGAGAATAAAAAGGATATAAATAAACACCAAGGGAATGTACTAGACATGTTTAAAGGGATTATTCATAAGAGAATATTATTGGAGACAATGATAAAGGTGTTCAAACAATAAAAAATGCTTGCTAAGGTAGGAGAACAATAAAAAACTGCTTCCTATCTTTAGTGGAACCAAATAACTATGTAGAGGCAAGCAACAATTAATGCTAGATAAGAGCTAAAGAAAGAAGAATTGGATTATATAAAGAATAATCAAATATGAGAATCAATACTTAGACCAATGGACAAAAATGTGATTGGAACTAAGTGGGTATTCTACAATAAGTTGAATGAAGATGGAAAACCCACTAAAAATAAGGAAAGACTAGTAATACGAGGGATATACAAATGTTTGAGGAATAGATTTTGAGAAATTTTTTGTTCTAGTAGCTAGGTGTTGGCGAAAAAATATTGCCTTCTTTCTTTAATTTAATAAACTACTCTATCACCCTCTTAGAAGACAAATTCTTCACACAACAGTTGGGTAAGCATAAAATTATCACTTCCATCTGAGTTATTTTACAAGGTACAACTCCCTTCAACAAATATTCAATGAATGATCTATTTGGTTATGCAGGATGAACTTTTAACCTGAAAGCACTTAAGGCTGCCTATCCATTCCTAGATGGGAGGCACATATAGGATCTTTTCCAAAAACCTAAGATAGGAACTCAAAGTTTCCTATGATCATCAGCCACTTTAAAGAGTAATATCAATCAAACAAAGAAACAAAGTTCTTTATTAAAAACAGTAACTTTAAACTCGGAAGATAGATTAACAGAAAAGCAAAGTTCCCATTAATTCACCTTAACACAAAATATCTAAAACAAAGGAAAGATGATTCCCAGAAGCACAGATTCAATAAAAAAAAAAGGAAAAATGTTAGATTATGTTTCACATGAATCAATATTATCAAATAAATACCATTCCATTAAATTCAAACACAAAGATTCAAATTTTGAAACACCATATCCCTTTTAATGCAACAAAGACATCAAAATTTCTTTTTTCTTCTTCTCAAACTGTACCTTCAGAAAGTTTCTTTCTAGCCAAAATAAGCTAATAAAACCACACTTATCTAAATCTAGCTAATGTTCGAACCCCTATCATAGTTTTTCTATGCTACTAAATACATGTTCAGCCGAAAAACATGGGAGGTCTCCCTGAAAACCTGACCTCCCTTAAACAATTAATTACATTTAATAAATATTTAGGACACACGTCCTTTAGCAAGTTTAAAACATGAAATACCTATCAAATAAAAACCAATAGGCCCAGTAGAAAATTACACATCATCCTCCTCGTCAGGGTCGTAGGCACTTTTCCAGGCAACATGTACGATGATCAGTTCTTGCACCATTTTCAAGTTTGGATTCTTTAAAGTGAGGATCTTGGTCACGACAACTTCTTTCTCTCATTTTAGTTTCAACACTTTCTTGGCATATATAGGAATCTAATTTGCACTCAGGTACAATATTGATTCAATCTGGGCCAGACGTGTTATGCCTGCTGCAGTAAAATCTTCTTTATTCTTCTGCGAGTCCATGACCATCTTGAATGTTTTGATGGCCTCTTATATCTTCAACCCGCAAAGACCTGGTTGCCAGTCGAAAGTCAGATTCATGAATTTGTTTCCACTTTCAAGATTACCTTGGATGTCACCGAGTTCATATTCCCAACCTTTCATATATGCCATTACAGACCCGAGGACGAACATTCTGCATTGAATAATTTTCTGCAGAATGAAAACCTGACATTCATCTAGTATCAACTTGAGTGACTGCTCTGTTAGGAACTTGAGAGTTTCATATTTCTCTATAGAAATCATTTTGTTTAGGAAGACTCCCCATTTATTCTCTTCTATCTCACAGTGTAGATTCTGAGTTTGAATTTCCCTGATTAGGGCCTATGCATCAGGATGTAAGTTCCTTGAATCCTTGATGTATTTGCATCCATTCTTTGTAACATTGCCAATCCAATCATCTATAACAATTACCAATGATTTTTCCCCATTGGATTTGGCTCATGAATTTCTTATTTTTGAGAGATGCGAGATCAAAGTTGTGCGGAGCCTGAGCTATTGGAAGTGGGCCGAAACAATTAAAGTTATCAATGAACTCTGCCAAGATTCTGACAGTCTGCTTCAGTTCTTTCTTCTCTCTGCCATCCTTCTCTGATCGGGTGAGATTATCTTGAACAGATTGCTTGAAAAGGTGGTTGTTGGTTTCTCTATTCATGGCGCCGAATTGCACCTTTGAGATTTAAAATTCCTCAACAGAAGGCTCTTTGTCTTCATCTTGGTGTGTAAGTTTTGATTTCGGCTGTCCACATGCAGTTTTTGCGTCAGCTGTAAGTCTAGCCTAATTAGTTTTTTCCTTCTTAGGTTTGGGTGTCTTATCCATGTACTTGGAGACCATATCTTTGATTGAGAGAGATACATGAACCAAACTACGTTCCTTACTGATAGTAGTAGTTAGCCACTTGGGGGTTGAACTTGTTGCAGACTTATCCTTTTATCCTTTGGTAGGGGTGTTCAACGAATCTTTGTCTAAGTTCCCAAGCTCAAAAATATTTGTGTTCATTTCTTCAACCTCCAGGATTTAGGCAATTTATTCTCCTTCTTTTTCCTTTTTAAGGTCAACAAGTATTGATGTGTCACTGTCCATTTTATTTTTCACCTGGGACCTTCTTTGTGACCTCATGAACCTGGGTATAGGTGGGGTAGGAGTTGGAGAGGTTGAGGACTTATGACCTAAGGATTTTCCACCTTTACCTACATCATCAATGGTACAAGAGGAGTCTGAAATAGTTTGGGGTGACTTCAAAAGGTTCTTTTTATTACTGAAAAAAGTTGGTCCTGCGAGGCTTCATCATTTTTTTCTTAATCTAGTTTTCTATGAGTTTTAGAACTGCCATAGTTCTCTGGTGAATATTCTCTTCCTCCTCCTTAACCTAATCTATTTCTACTTCCTTTATTTCCTCTTATTCTAAGAATCCCAGTTCCAATAGGTCAGAACCATCATCTACTAAACCTTCAGTTTATTTTGATCTACAAGGTGAAAATTTGAGAAAGTAGCATCCTTGAGTGCCCTCTTCTTATTACCTCTGCTTCATCTCGACAATCTTCTCAAAGATATTCTAATTATGGAATAGATGGGTGAACTCTTGAACCTAGGCTCTTTGCAAAGCCTTTATTGTCATAGTTTTTTCTTTCAGTGTAATATTGAAAATTAAAGCTCCGTAGATCACTTCCAACACTTAATGCATCTAACATTGAACCACACTATATGATTCCTAACTTGATAGGAAAGAGTTCTTCCCACTTTTCTTTCAGTTGAAACTTTTTGACCACTATTGAAAGTTGTCGACATAATTCTGCTATAACAAAAAATATGAACATAACCTAGGAAGTTTGATAGGTTCTTCTTCGAAACCACCAACTCTAATGTAGCTGAAATGAGGGAACTGAATGTAAAAAATGCCAAATTTCTTGACCAAAACTTGGGCATCCTCAGAAAACCTTTTACTTCCCATGTCAGACAATTCAAAACAAAGCTTTCCCAGAAAAACATCATGAACTTTCTTGAAATCCTGTAAAACTTTTTCTTTTTGTAGAAGAGGATAATAATAATATATAGTGATATCTTCCACAGATGGTTCATACGACAGACCCTTGATTTACCCAACACAAGAAAGGAAATAAATCAAATAAGAAGACATAAAGAAATTCTACCCAGAGATTTGCACTATATTAAGTTGTTCTCTCATTGAGTCTGCAATAAAATCACTCTAGTCTAACTGTTGCTTCCCATCAAATATAATTTGCACATAATAGTAAATCCATTCACCAAAATCATATGCCTTAGTTGAACCTCTAACTCTATGAAGCACGAGCATGATATCATGTACATGAGGTTTCATATGGTCTTTATTAGGATTTTTAGGCAACCTAGAGCCACCTCTTTGGGGTTTTAGCAACTAGTATTTGGCTACATTATTTATGTGCCTTTATTTGTCTTCATTGAATTTCATAATAGCTTGGACGGGGGAGAAGTCTACAAAACTATCTCTTGTGATCTTAAATACTGACGCAATCATCTCCCCATTTATGGCCAGAAGGGTTTCGCCATTTCTTCTCTTAATGGTCTCTGAAATAGGGTCATATCTTGCTATACATTCTTTACCAACTCAGGACAAGGAGTTTCAGGTGGGAAAGATGCTTCCTGTAGCAAGCCACTTCTCATAATTTTAAGAATGTAGGGCTCACCCATATTATTGGAGAATCTTTCCTTCAATTCTTCTAAGTCTACCCCACGTAAATCAATATCAGTAATAATCAAACCTTCGCATGCTAAGCTAAAAATATTTATAAACAAATGCATGGTCGACTTCATGATTTAATAACTAAAAAATCCACAGCACCAGGGGGCTGGATAAACTCATAGCTTCAAAAATTCAAATAGAAGTGGAAAAGAACTCACCTTCAAAGTCGCAAACCAACTTCGCCACTGCTGAAACTTGTTATGCTACTCCAACTTCTAAAAAAAGCTAAGACGAAGGATAAAAAGATTACCAATTCTCTTTTAAATGATGAGGAGCCAAATACGACATTAAATTTGGTGTTATGTTACATAATGCGAATTGACATGGATTTGACATCCGCATGAGAGTCTTTAATGCATGGAAGTGCTAGCTCACACAGAAATTGTTTTTTCATAATTAGCCTTTTTCATTTGGCGGCGCCATGATGTCATATTCAATCATGACAAGATCTTTGGATGATCTGGCATTAACTAACCATCATTTCTTGCATCATTCCCTATACCTTTCAAAGAGTCTGAATCCCTTTGAACAAAGTTCATCTCTTTTTAAGAGGTTCAGAGAATATTTCTGGGAGAAGATTTTGTTTTGAACTTAAATGTGCTGGTTGAACACCGTTGAACTACTTTGAACAAAGTTCAAAGTGGTTAAACCCATAAATTTTCTGCCTTTTTCTCTCACGTGTTCAAAATTCATTTCTTTCAGCAACTGTAAAATACTTAGAAAAATTGTTAGTTAAAAAGACTTGGACACGACTCGGGAGTGTTGAACCTACTTGAACTCCCTTGAACTTTGTTCACCGAGGTTCAACGAGTTTAAGGAATTCAGAGGGAATGGGAAAAATATTGATAAAGGCCTAAAGTGACTTGAAACAAATGATTTTTGATTGAACCAAGGATTATTGAAGATCACAAACCAAAAGAACCGAGGAAAATTGGACTTGACAGGAATTTGGATGACTCAACTTTTAAGTGCAAAAAGGGGGGCTAACACTAGGATAGAAGTTATTAGAACGTTTCTTTCTTTTGCTACCTACAAAAATTCCAAAGTATATCAGATGGATGACAAGTATGCATTTTTGAATGGAGATCTAGAAGAATAAGTTTATATAGAACAACCATATGGTTTCAAGTTATCAAAAGATATAGATATGGTTTGTAAACTTGAAAAGGCATTGTATACCAAATTGGATAGGTATCCGCTGCAACAAAAATTTGAGAAAGGTACAAAAAAGAGTGATATTTACTTTAAAATTGAAGACGATAAGTTGCTAGTAGTAATTGTATATGTTGATGACATTATATTTGGAGGTGATGACAATGATTACAATAAGTTTGTTGAATAAATATACAAAGAGTTTTAAATGACTATGATTGGTGAAATGTAATTTTTTCTTGGTCTTCAAGTTATGTAAAAGGAAGATGGTATTTTCATTTCTAAGACCAAGTACGTCAAGGAAATGGTGAAAAAGTTTGGAATAGAGGACTCTAAACCAATTGCAACCCTTATGGCTACTAGTTGGTTTAGAAAGGACGATGAATCTTTAGAGGTTGATCAGAAACTATATAGCTCTATGATAGGAGGATTGTTGTACTTAACTACTTTAAGAATAGATTATGCATGCAATTTTCTTGGTTTCCAAATATCAAGCTACTCTGAGACAATCTCAAGAGATGGTAGTAAAAAGGATATTTTGATATCTGAAAGGAACTCCAAATTTTGGATTATGGTACAAAAGGGATGATGACTTCTCACTGAAATATTTTACTGATGTTGAGTAGGCTAGATGTGGATATGAAAGGATAAGTACAAGTGGTCATGCATTCTTTTTAGAAGATAGGTTGGTCTCTTGGAAAAGAAAGAAGCAAGATTCAATTCCATTATCTACTGCAGAGGAAGAGTATACAACAACAACATCTTGCTACACTCAAATAATTTGGATGAAGCAAAATCTTAAGGATGTGAAGGTAGTTTTTGATGAATCCATTATGATAATGTGTGATAACACTAGTGTCATTAATATTTCAAATAATCTAGTGATGCACTCAAAGAGAAAAAACATTTCTCTCTAGTCTCACTTCTTAAGGGATAAAGTCACTAAAAATGAAGTTAAGTTGGAGTATGTACCTACTACTTGGATCAAATCATGGATATTTTCACCAAGGCTCTAGCTAAGGACACTTTTGAGTATCTTAATTAGAATTTAGGGGTTATTACCCCTCTTTTTTCAAACTAGATACATAAGGAAGGTGCATCTTTCTAGGGGAGAATGATTGGCTATCTTTTGTCTCCTAGATTGATGTGGTTGTTTCTCTCAAGGGGAACTGTGAAGGTAGTGGATTGAAAAAAAATGATTTCAAAGAGTTGGTTCCCTTAATAGGAGGATTTTTTCATAGTAGAGATATTTTAAGTTGCAAATTGAGGTTATTGGTTGTAGAATGAAAGAGGGATACAATTTGATTGATGCACTTTTCCCTTGATGTAAAAGGGGGAGAAAAAATTTCAACTTTGTTTGTCGTTGTTTTTTCCATCAATGATAATAGGGGAGATTGTTAGCTCTATTTTTAGTGTTTTCACTGATGTCAAAAAATAGTTTCAATGATGTCAACCTACTATGGTTGAGAAGTTGATATGATTGAGAATGAGTATATGAAGGAAAGTGTATATGATGATTTGATTTGTAGAAAATAATTCCTGAAGGTTAATAGATGAGTATCATTGAGTGTTCATATGATGTCTTGTGTTCTGATGATACTTTTGAGACAAAATAAGGTATATCTGAAAGATGGAAGTATGACAAGTTGGAATATGCAGGAAAGAGTATTTGAAGACCTTATGGGAGAATGCTTTGCATTAATCCACATAATATGATGGTGTATTTTGGTTTTGGTTATAATGGATACATACTATGTGTAGACACCCTAAAATGGACAGGCTTGCGACTTTACATTAAAAACCCTAATTTTCATCTATTAATTAATGGTTTCTTAATCATTAATTAATCATCTATTTTCTTCTAAATTCATTTCTCAAATCATCTAATCCAATCCCCAAAATTAATTAAATAATTAACTTTATTTAATTAATTAAGCTTTAATTGATTAATTACCATTAATTGATTAATTAAACTCAATTTCCTTTAGTTTAAATCAAATATTTAAACTTACTAATTAAATT